>JABUQX010128291.1:0-24791 GCA_015478945.1 Trachelipus rathkii
TCTTTTATATATATATATATATATATATATATATATATATATATATATATATATATATATATATATATATAAGAAAGAAAGAAGACATAAAAATAGAAACATTTGTATGAATAATTATATTATTAATATAAAAAATATATATTTTATTAAAACAATAGAATATCAAATACAATATACAATGATGGAAAATTCCCAATATAGAGCAGTTGCAAAATTGATATTATTAAAAAGTAATTTCCTTGGGTTCAACGCAAATTTATCAACTACTGTTTGAATAAATATAATCATAATTGTCAAACACAAATTTTCTATGAACACTCATCATAGCCAGCTTGTTTAACCTGTCGTCTTCCACAGTACTTCGTAGCCAAATCTTGATCCTTCACAGAGTACTGAAAGAGCACTCTACTGTACTGGTGGTGCATGGCTGGGAGAGTAGTATCATCAAAGCCTTTTTCGTCGACGGAAAGAAATATTCAGTCTCCTTTAAGACTTGGGAGACAGCAAGATCCTTTAGTTCTTCACTACCCAGTTTCTTGTCCTTCCAAATTTTGTACCAAAGTTCTGCTACTTCTTCTATGCCTTCTAAGTGGTAAAAAACTATAAAATGAAGCTGTCTTTTCCTTTAACTCATTGATTGTTATGAGTAGCATGTGGAAAAGATGTAGATATGTCAATGCATAAGCAGGTGTACTTTCAGTAGAAAACCGTAATTCCAAAGAAGAGGTTGTAGAATCCAGATACGGAATTATTAAGGATCTTTTCCAGAACTCCGTGGGATTTGTTGCTGGATGGTTGCTGCGGTGCAACAATCCGTGGTATATTCAGATCAAGTCCCAGTTGCTCGGCGATTTTATTAGCTTCTTCTTTTACCACTTCATCGGTGATTTTTTCATCTTTCCGATGGCTCTTAACCATTTCCACAAGTTGAATGTGCTGAGAGGTTTTGACGATCCAAGGTCTTAGATTGGAGAGCATTTACAACTGGCTCTAACATCGCAGAGTACTTCGCGATCAATATCATAGCCATGATGAATGACAACTTACATGCCGATGAATGCAACTGAAAAGCCCTTTCTTGTGGTGGTATTCCTTCAATGGAAAGGGATTTCTAATGCTAATTTCTAATACAAACTGCCCCTTAAACACTCTGATGCACTTGTGATGTTCAGACCATCTGGTCTGGCATAGGCTTGGGATGTTTGGCATTAATTTTGTTCTCAAGACCGACTCGCGAAAAAAATACTGTCCTTTATAGTTCCCACAGTATTGCGGGATTTTTGGTATTGTGTTCAACCATTTACTACTAGATTTTACTTTGTGTGAAGAGCAAATGAAAGAACAATGCTTTTATATATTTTTCCGCAATATTGCTTGACACGCCTGCCAGACATAGTAGAACAGCCATCGAAACCTAAGCCCAATTCTCGGGATCCAGTTCTTCTGTCGTGACAAAATCGTCAATGGCTTTCGCAATGGTTTTTGCGTCAAGCACTTTCAGTTATACAAAGCCAATAAATTCCTCTTTACATCATCGGACTCTTTGTCGAAATAGCGCAACCCCATGGATAATTGTTCCTTTCCAGAAATATCAGCGGTTTCTGCTAGTAAGCTATACGTGCACGCTTTCTTTACCTTATTAACGATGATTTCCTTTATAGTAGTACCACATAGAGAAATGATCTCATTCTGAATCTGAACTGATTGGTATGCGGCATTTTTCTTCCCCTTTTCAAATGGTTTTTCAATGACTGATCTCCGGCATCTATTCGTAAGCGGCACAAATCTTGTAACACTCCCTCATCATGATGCTTACCCCGAAGCGGTAAATTATTCATTGAAAACCGCCTGCCTCTGAGGATAATATATATATATATATATATATATATATATATATATATATATATATATATATATATATATATATACATATATATATATATATACATATATATATATATATATATATATATATATATATATATATATATATACACTATGCAAATTAGGCGAGGCCTAATTAAGAAGTCTTGGATCTAGTATAACGAATTAACGATACTACCAATTTTAACTAAACGTTAAAAAGAGTATAGAAAATTACACAAATGACCTTCCATTTGATATATTATAGCTTTGTTCCCTTTAGTACGTGGGAAATGTAGCTTGGCTATGATGGTGGGCTGTAATTTCTAAAACTCTCTGCTTTATTGTTACCTGTTCTTTTGAAAAGATACAGTGTATTTATTACTGTCCATTTATGAGTTTATGATGCTGGAAACACTGTTTTTACGTTTTGTAAAAACTCTTCATTTTTTGGGTCTTTAGGGTACCTTGTATGATGTATCAATGCTTATGGTCTTTAATCGCGTTAATTTATTATTTTAAGTAAGTTAAAACGTCAGCTATCTCTCTTTGAATAGTTCTCACATCCTTATAGAGTTTTCTCAGCATCTGGATCTCCCTGAGACATGTCTCCCCTCGTTTCTGTGATAACTATGGGCGCCTAACCCGTTGTCTTTTCTCCGTTTAAAACCTTGCTTGTTTACGTAGTTGAAGTTTTGTGGGTCTGCCTGTGTCTTTTCCTAGGTACATTTTTCATGATTAGCTCGCATTATCGATTGAACTATTCACATTCTTGGGTTTATTTTTATTTTTATCTATCCATTTATCTTTATTTTAATATTGTTTTTGGTTTTCATTTTTATTCTCTTCATGTAATTTAATTTCAATCATTTCAGTCGACATTTTCTGACTCTACCGATGAATATAGTGGAGAGAGGTGCAGGATTTCCTTGTTTTTTGCCAGTTCGGGGTTTTGGTTTTGTTTCTGTTGGTTTTTCGTCGTTTTTTTGTTTCGTTGTGCTTTGGGGAAGGTTGTTTTTTTGTTGCTGTGTTTTATTGGTTGTGCTTTGGGGTTTTTTTGTTCTCTAAGCGTTTGTCTTCTTTACTTCAGCAACAGTTATTTATTTATATATCAATATAGTATATATATTATGGTTTATTATATAATTTATAGTATTTTATTAGTTTATTATATATATTTTTGGGTATTTTTTGCTTTTGCTTGTCATTCTGTCTGTTTATTTTTATTTGTGTATATATATGTTATTTTTGTTTTTTCTGTTTGTTTGGTTATATCATTTATTCGGTTCTATTTTATATTTATTATGTTATATGTTGACTATTTAACCAGTCACGTGATTTTATTGGTTTTTTATTCCTATTTTATATAGTTTTATATTATTTATGTATTTGGTATTTTTTTGTTATTTTTTACTGTTATTATTTTGTCTTTATATTGTTTTTATGTTTTATTTTGATATTTATGTAATCATATTTTTTTTGAGTATTATATATATATATATATATTAGAGTTTTTATTTATTGTATCTCTGTATATTTATTTATGTTGAGTTATTTTTTGATAGGAGAGATCAATTGTCCTATTTCTATAAGTGTTTTTTTGATGTAAAGTTTAGTTTATAAAATCGACCGAACTCTGCTATTTTTTTTAATTATTTGCTCTTCGGTATTGGTTAGGTCTAGGTTTTTTTTGGATTTCTCTTTTCACATCTTATGGGTTTTTAGGTTTTTTCGGTTTATTGAAGAAGTTCATTTCCGTCAATGCTTTTCTATGTTAGTTTCTCGAGTTTAGTTGTGTTTTGTTGTTTTGTATGAATCTGCTTTATGTTTTCAGTGTTATGATATAAGTTTTTTGTTATATGTTTTTAGTGATTCCAGTAATAATTTCTTGCTGTATGTGATTTTAGGCTCTAGTGATAATTCATCTATAAGCGGTGTAACTGCTTAGTGGACCTATTAGATGGTTTAAAATTTATATTGAACCTAACGCTATATGGTAGGTTTATATCAGTTTAATTTCTCTATGTCCTTCAGCGGTATGATTGGTATCTTATCTTTTGGTATTTTTGTTTTTGTTTTTGGCTTTTTTGTTTTCTGCTTTTTGTTGTTTTGTTTTTTTTATGTTTTTGCTGTTTAAACTTCTTAATACCCTTGTTATGACCTTTTAGGGAATGGATTCGAGTTGGTTTTCCGCAGTTATATAATTTTGTATTTGAAAAAGTGTAGAGTAAGCAATAATTATCATTATTAATGATTTTTTATTATTTGTTAATTTCGTATTGAATTCCAGCATTATTGTTATTTTATTTATTTATTATTTTTTATATTGATATTTTATATTGTGATTTTCTAATTTTTTTATTGTTATAGTTTATATATTTTATTGTTATATATTGTATTGGAGCTTTATTATATTTATATATTTTTGTTTACAATTATTGGTTTTATAGTATGTTTTGTACATTAAATAATTGACAGTGGTTGCCTTTGCGCATGCGTTTTTGTTAGAGTTGTTTTTATATTTAAATAAATGTAACTTTTCAGGAATTTTAATAAATTCATGTTTATATCATCGTTGATTAATGTATAAATAAATATTAGACATAATAATTCTAGATGTATTTGATTGAAATGATCGCTAAGTCTAATGTTTCATTGATTTGGAGTTTTTGGATAAGTATATTTATGAGACATTGTTTTAAAGGGTTGCCTACTCTCAACTTAATATTATTGAAGTTGAAATGTTATTTTTCTTCTGTGTTTTTAATGTTTTTTTTCGTGATCTTTTATTTTTTTATGAATAACTATGATAAATATGAAATTAGTCGGAGATCAATTGTAATTATAAATGACTTCTCATATATATTATGTTTGTGTGTGTGTACGAGATGGTTTTTTTTATTTCTCCTTTTTACATGGATTTTATTACATTTTGCAGACTTTTAATGACTATTATTTACAAACTCCTGCCAACCTGAGAGCTCGAATACTGTATATTATCCTCAATTTATTTATAATTACTGCATTATGAAATATATTTGAGATTTTATCTTTTTTGTGCTTTTGTTTTTTTGGCGAGGTCTCTTTATGCTTGGATCTTTATTTTTTTTAATATATTATGTTGGATTTTTTCTTCAATAACTATTTTCGGTGATATATTTGTGATATATGTGTCTCCTTTCTAGCAAGTCACAAAGTGTTTAAATTTATTATTTATATTTTTATAAATGGCAGTTGTCTATTATTACCTAGATCCAAACACAGGATTATTTTGGGCTTCTAAATTAATAGTGTATCTATATTAATGAGTTTTGAGTCTTATAGTAGTGAAATGTGAAATTTTTATCTCATTAGGTTTTATTGTGTGGTTTGGTGTCTGAGAGACAGTCTGAGGGTGATTGTTCTTCATGTTTTTTTTGTTGGGTTTACTGTTTTTTGTGATACTTATTCTGTTTGTTTTCCTTTGGCAGTCTCGCTCATATCTTTTCCCTTCTGAGTTTGTTCATATGATCATGTTGATGTAATATAACAATGCTGTTTGTTTTATTATTTTTAAATGCCAAGATTATTAAGTATAATTGTTCTTTTTCTTTTTTTATTAATGAGTTGTAATGTTTTAGGAAAGCTTTATTACAAATGTTTTGTATAGCTATTTTAAATCATATTGGGAAGGGTTGTATGTCTTTAACCCCCAGCTTTTGGCTTTTAATGAAGGTATTTTGCAAGTATAAATATAGAATTTTTTTTTTTGTAAAGTTATATATTATTTTTCGCCATTATCGGTTGGTTTTTAATAGTGGATAATATTATTTAGTGTGTGAGTTTTTGAATGTCTCTTTACTTTATATTATTATCAACTGTCAGCAAATATGAGGTTTGAGTTATTAACTGAATTGTTTTTGTGCCTATTTAAGTTTAATTAAAGTGTGAATTAGGCAAAATTTTTCGCAGAGGTTATTATTTTTTTTGGGTCCTTATTACTATAATTATTGCTGTTTTTGTTATTTTTTATTTTAATCTTGGAAGGTATTTTTTTTTAAAAACATCTCAATTTGGTTCTTTTGTTTAATTTCTTGTTTTTATGGAAGATTTTATATAATTCTCTATGAAGATTCAAAGTTTTTGTATATTATATTCATTGGTTTTGGGTGATAACATATTAGAATTATAATTATTTTTATGCGGCTCCGGCTCCAAATATATTGTTATCACTAGTGATGGGGCGATTAATCATAAACATTTGGTTAAGTTTATCTTTTCAGTGTTAGAATTTTTTATTTGTAAATCTTTCGTATTTTTGTTTTTTGTAAAATTTTCTAGTTCTCTAGATCTCTAGTTGGGCTCTAGTCTTTACTTCTTATTTTCAATTATATTTTACTGTTATCATTAATTTTCCTATTGATGTTTTTTAAAGATCAGGTTGATTGTTTGAGGTGTACTCATTTCATGCCATAAAATTTCTATTTTGGAAATGTTTTTTCTTTTCTTTCTTAGAAGCATTGTGTACAAGATTTCTAAAAGATCCACTGATAATGGTCTGTATATATTCAGATATTTGTTTAAATTTCTTTTGAAATTTTGAAATTGCTTTGATTTAATATTTTGTCCTTTTGGTTTTGATTTTTTTGTTGAGAACTTTATTAGAGTTCTTGTTTCTTCAGTTATATTAGCTTTACTACCATAGCGAGTATTTAAATTAAAAAAGATTCTTCTCTTTCTAATGTTTTTGTAGTAGGATAAATGATATCAGTATTATCTAGCGTATGGATAATGTTATGTGCCTTCTATGGTACAAGATGTTAGTAGTTTTATAGAATCGTTTATGTTTCTTTGTTTAGATATATGTTGTTAGTTTTCTTGATATTTGGTTGCGTTTTGTTAGTACTTGCTTACTAGATGCAACCTTTATTTTGATTATTCCGTATCTCTCCATCCAATGCATCCCTTACACTGGTATGGTTTTTTTTTGTCTTTAGGTGTGGTGCATTATCTGAAAATTCATCTCTTGTTTCTACTTTTTTTTGTAGTTTATGCTCCCATATAATATAGTTTGTACTTCTTATTAAGCACTTATTATTGTATGTTTAGAATGGATACTTGATTTTTTTGTTTATTGGAACTTTTCTGTAATTTGCTTTTTCTGTCAAGGTTGTTTGTATTTGTTTTTATCATTATAATTCATTTTGCGTTTTTTCTTTTCATTTTACTATTTCGCGCTCATTGAAAAATATTTTGATAATGTTATTAATACGCCTGAATAAGTTGTTTTTGCTTTTATAGCTGTACACTGTAATAATAATAGAGTGCACTTTGGCAGCTCATTAAACAGCTCTTAATTCATCGTTAAGTGGATGGTATTTATGTATAGGTTGAGGAATTTGAGGTGAGGCGCGAGGTTTTTGTCTATTATGTGGTTTTTTGTCAGAAGTGCGGGTGAACTTGGTTGCTTGACTATTGGGTCCAGTGAATTCTTTCGCTACTTGGCATCCTTTCTGTTGTTTAAGCATTTGCAGTTATTTCCACGAATCAGTAGTATATTTCTCTTTTTGTAAATTATGTGCAATAACATTGCACTTTTTCATTCAACCTTTCTCTTCAGTCTCTTATCTAGTTCTTTTCTTTTTTTTTTTAAATGTGGTTTTATAGTGGTAATTACTAACTGGCGGTCTTGCATTATTGTTGATTTGTCATGTTTGTTAATGTTTTTTGCTATACTTTTTTTAATATAATAAGTTTTTTTAAAAATGGGAATTTTTTTTTAGGGTCAACTTTTTTTCCTCTAATTGTGGGTGATTTTTTTGCATCAGCTTTTGATGTCCTATTTGTGGCCCTGTAGCTGATTTCCTCTCTCTGTCCTACTTTGATTTTCAAGGGTTTTTTACATCTTGATGTATTTGTTTGTGAATATACCAATTTTTATGGGGGTAGATTACTTGGCTCAGATAGTGGTGGGTGTCATATGTCTCATCAGGTTTTTTTGTTTATGGTTGTCTTATGTTTTCATACCATTAGTGTGTATCTCTATTGAGTTTTGTTTTGTTATTCTATTTATTTATTTTTATTGTTTCTTGATGGTTCTGAATAATACTGTTTGTTTTTGGTTTATAAATTTTGGTGGTATTAAGGTGTTTCTAATAACACAATGTGGGATATGGGTTTCCGCTTGCTTTCAGTCTATGATTGTCCAGTATTTTTGTTTTTGGTGCTGCGATTTGGTGGAAATTTGTAGAGCTTTTACTTGTTGTAGATTAAACCTTGGATGTTTCTCTACTCTGCTTATATAGTTGGGTTTTTTTCGTTAGAATTATTCCTTATTTTATAGTAATAGCCTTTTTTTGCAGCTAGTGTTTTTTATTGGCTGTCCATTTTTGTTTTTGGGTGTTTCCGGGGTTTGTTCATTTTTTTTCGGTTTTTTGTTGGTTGATTGTTTTTCATGTTTTTGTTCTTTTTGTTTTCTGCTTTTTGCTTGTTTTGTTTTTTTTCTGTTGTTTTTGTCTTTTGGTTGTTTGGTTGTTGGGTTCTTCTTATTTTGGGGGTTTGGTTCTTTTTTTTTGGTTTTCTTCTATTCCCTTATGATATTTTCCGACACCAGAAATCCAAAATTGTGCATTATGTACAGGTTGAACAAGGCAAATATTTGGAATTCTCTGATGTGTGAGTCATAAAACATCTATTAATATACCTTTCAATTTTAATTATAACGAAACATGTTCTAATAACGTTGTCATCCTTTTCTTTACTCATTTAGTTAGGGATTATTATGTATAGCAATTCTTCTATTATTAACTGTTAATATGTTTTGTTTTTTTTTTTCATCTATATTTTATATGTAGTTGGGTTGTATTGAGAAGTATTAGCATTTTTTGTTTTTTTGTCTTAATGTTTAGGGAGGGTCTGGATTATTACTGTTATAGAGTTTTGCCCTATCTTTTTTATATCGACAGATATTTTTCGTCATTTTTGGCAGTTTACTTCCTTATAGTCATTTTTCCATTTAAATTTTCTGTTCTCCTTATATCTGTTGAATAAATAATTTAACTTGTAAAATATCTGGGGGTTTATAAATAAGTCATATTGGATTTTGTTTTCGTTATTAAAAACAATTGGTATTTTCTTTTTACTGTAATGTTGAATTTTAATACATATAAGGAGAGTATTAATTTTGTAATTTTAGAGTTAAGTTCTATGTTGAAACACTCCATTTACTTCTCCTTGGTGATGTACGACAGTGATCTTTTGAGGAGTGTAAGAGATCTTTGTACTGTGTCAGGTCTTGGAAGCTTGTAGCATAACAATCAATTTATTTGTTTTCATTTTTTAATGGGCGGCCTTTCTGGAAGGCTTTTTTTTATTATTTGTTTGGTATATTATATTAGATGTTTTTTATTTGAAACATGTATATTTTGTTCGCTATTTTTATTTATTATTTAGATTTCTATAGTTTCTGGTAAATATTGTGGATCTAAATACTTTTAAGGCAACTATATGTGACGTTATTAGATTCCTATGTTTTTCAGAGGTGTTATGTCTAGGGTCAATGTAGCTTAAATAAGTTTTTTTGAGATTAGAATACTATGTGCAAACAGAGAATATGTATTTTTATGTATTTCACATGCCTTAAGTTGATTACTTGAGGTTCTGACTAGCATGTAAAGAACATAACTTAGTGTAATTAAATGCAGGTAACATTTTTATTGTTTTCTAGTTAGACCTGGTTTTATTTAAACCTTTTTTTTAAGGTGATTGTGATTTATATCGCGTGTTATATATTGGTTTGTATAATCTTATTTTTACTTTTACTTGGTTTTCACTTCTGTTTTTATGTCATATAGTGTTATTTCTAGTATTTGGTATTGTCAAACAGTCCATAATTTCGATATCACCAAAATGATAGTTATTTCATAATCGGGTATATTGTTTCTTATGATCTTATGAGTGATATATTGAGATCAGTTTTGTTGACATTTTTTAATCGTTCTATTCTGCATCAAAATTATCTTGGCTTTCTTTTTGTTAAACCCAGATGATGATGTTGGAATTCTTCTTTGGTGTTTGAAAGTTTTTGGTTGGTCAAACATATTGTTTTATTGTTATTAATTTTAATTAGTATTTTAGATTATTATTTCTTGTTGGGGGTTTTTTTTTAAGATTGTCTTATATTTTTTTTTCTACAGAAAGGTTTTAATGGTTGCAGATTTCTATTAGATCTCTTTGGTTTAATTTGGAATTTTTTTTTTTTATATTGAGTCTGCATAAATTTCATTTAATATCATCGTGGTTTTAAATATTTTTCTTTTTTTTTGCTCATTCTTTGTATGCTACAGCGCCTATTATACACAATCAATTTTTATTTAAAATATATTTTAAAAGCTTCATTTATTTAAGTGCTTGAGAAACCTTTTTTAATAATTATTCAGACCTAAAATAATGTAAGATTAAGAGAAATAAATATACAGAAGTAATATTTATGGGGTTGTCAAATATTTGGTCCCAATTTGTATGAGATAGAGAGTTTATGTGATATGTGGATACATTATTGTTGATGTTTTATCTAACTTTGTGCTATAATTGGTTAATGTTATTCCACGTTGCAATTATTTTTCGTCATAGGTAGTTAAAGATGTCAGAAATTAGAAAAAGCCCAGAGATATATTTATGTGGCTTGTTAGTTAAAATAAAAATTAGATAATAAGTTAAACATAAAAATAATAATAATATTAATGTTATTATAATAGTATATATAGATATTTTTATTGAGTGTTTCTTATATTATAATTATATATTTGTATGGTTGCGTGAATTAATCCTGAGCGATACTAACATTATCAATAAAGAAAATCCTTTTCAAGTCTTAATATTAACCTCCTTTGAATTTTGGGGAACTTATCAATCGTAATTATTTATTAAACAGGTGTTCCCTGCAAGATTTCATCTAATTTTGTGTTTGCAGGTCTTTTCCCACGTTCTTTTTTCTTGGTTTTCTTGCCTTGGTTTCCCTTTGTTTCCTTCCCGTCTTTTTTCATTCTGAAACCAGAAAAGTAGAAATTTTTTTTTTTTGGTTTTTTTGCTGTTGAAGGTTTTTTCCCTTTAATGGGGGGTATATATTTATGTATATGTCTAGTGTTCAAAGTTTTCCAGTTTTTTTTATTTTATATTTTAAGCTGATTTATCAGCTTTATAATATTATGTTGATTATCTTTAGAGTGCATGAGTGAATTTTATGTCTTTCTCTTTAAAATTGGGAATTGTAGTAAACGTCATTGTTTTTTTCACACTCAATTTTTGGTAGAAGTTATATTGCAAAATAAGTTTGTTTATTATTAGTTATTTGGGGGTGTTTTTGGTTTTAGCTCTCACCCAAAAATGCTGCACCCAAAACTTTGTCTCGGCATCGAATGAATCTTTTGGGTAATCCATTTGACCGCGGATTTATGAGCTAATTTATATATTTAATCTTTTTTTATTTTTTTGTTGTAACTTGCCTTGGTTTTTAAGCCTCTCTAAATTTTGTGCACTGTGTGTTTTTTTGGTTTTTTTTTGTTATGTTTGTGTTTTTTGGTCCAAATACTGTAATTGAGTAATTCTGCTCTTCGATCCAACCCAGGTAAATTGTTGGTATTTTATTCTGGTTTACATGTATTATTAGTTTGCTGATATATATTATATATATGACGAAAATGTGTCTTGAATTTTATTTATAAAATGTTGCCACGACTCCTATTTTTAAAGTATTGAAAAATTAGATATATAAAGCCTTCATTAAGAGCTATTTTTTTTTGTCTTGAAAAAAGAAAATGTTAATATGTTTTATTGAACATTATTATTTTATTATTATAATTATCTGGTCCTTTTTGAAGTTATGAATTTAATTGATTCTGTGAGAATTATTTTAATTGAATTTTATGTTAAATTTGGCATAATTTCGGAAGATTTGGATGGATTGTTTTTTTTGAACTCTTATTAGCCTTTGGTTTTTGGTAGAACTTCTAGTGAACTTTTTGTGAGGTGTGGGTTTGCTCTCTTTTTTTTTTTATTATGCTATTTTTTTGTGTCGCATTACAGAACTTTTCGGTTTCGGGTTATTAACTATTATAACTTTTATAGGAATGGTGTTTGGAGTGGGACCGAGCCTTCTTAGTTTGATTGTATGATGTTATTGGAGTGAAATAGAACTCTCAATTATATTAGTTAAGTATTTTTTCGCGTTTCTATTTAATTTTGTGGTATTCTATTTTGCTATTTATTTTATGAGTTTATATATTTTTTACGTAGTTTATTTTTTGAGGATTATTTATATTTTTATAGTTGTTTAGTAGTATAGTTTTATTAGTTATTTATATTTTGTACTGTTTATTACTCGGAGAGGGAGATAATATTATGCGTCTAAGAAAAAAAGGAAAAAAAGATTATTTTTATTAGTTATTGGTTTAATATATTATATATTTGTATTTTTTTATTATATTTAGATATTTGTATATTATATCTTATATTTTTTTTAGTTATTTTTGGTTAAATTTTATTGTGATTTTTTATTTTATGTTGTTAGAGTGTTATTATATATAATTATTTTTGCTTTTTTTGTTGTTGTATATTATTTTATATGTATAGTTTTTTATATATATTTGGTAGGTATGTAATGATAGGTCTTTTGTTTTTTATTTATTATATATATGATGATTTATATATTGTTTTTGTTTATTATGATTTAGTTTTTATATGTTTTATTTTACGTGTCTATTTACATCTTTATGTTTTGCGCGTGTTGGGTTATAATTTACGGTCATATATCTGGATCACTCTTGATTTTCAGTTTATATATGCCTGGATTTGAATTAACATGGGTTGATTTTTATGTATGAATTTGTATGTTACATGTTGTTATAAGTTAAGAGCCACTATGGTGGCCAATAAGATACTGACGCGTTTTTCATTTGTCTACAGAGTTATGTGAAGGATTTTGGGTTTTTGATGTCTCCTCCTTTTTACTTGTTTCACATGTTTGCATTTTGGTCTTTTTGTTTTTGTTTTGGTATAAAACCACACAGCACTTCTTTGTTTTCTTTAGTGTTCGTATTCAGAATTTATCTTATGACATAATATTTTATTTTCACCTGAGCGTATTCTGATTCTTACCTTTATAAAGGCATTAATATTTAATTTTTGGTCTGTAAGAAAGAGTAAATAAGCGTAGTTTTTACTTATATTAAAGTAACAAAAAAATACTTATGGCGCGTAATTATTTTAGTGGTGAGTTCTATTTAATATAGTTTATTATATGAGTCTCTCTTTTTCCAATACCAGTCCATATACTTTATCTATATGTTCTTTTTTCTGTAAATTGTTGTTTATGGGTTGATTCATCACGAGAATTCTCAATCCTTCCAAAGATTAATTTAACTTAACTATAGTGTGAGCTGAACTTTTAATGTTTTTCTTTATTCTATTTTTGAGGTTATTTGGTTATGGTGCCTTATTTCTTTTGGGTTTATTGTGTCCCTGGTCTCTTGTCCGTGGTACACTGTTTTCCCTATTGGGTCTTATTCTATTATTTTTGTTAATTTGTATTTGGTCCTCTGTTTTAATTAATAAATTAGTATGTTAAATATTTTGTTAGGTTAATACTTGTTATCTTTTGGCTTGTCTCGCACTTTGGAAGAGAAAGCCAGTTAAATATCCTTTGGTCTGGTCAGAAAACATTTTCTTCTATATTCTTTCCAGCGCTCTTTTCTTCCATTAACTATTTGACTCTTTGGTTTCTCACACAATCTCATTAAGAAATCATTTTTTTGTTCTCTCTGTGTTGATTACACCTTGGTACCTTTCATCTCTTTTGTCTATGTGATATTCGTATTGCCCTATGGGTCTTCTTCTTTTTATATATTAATGTGGGTCTTGCTGCAAGTTTTTTTGTTTTTTTATAGGAGGCATTCAAGTTAACTGTGATAAATTTTTCGATTTTGAAGTTATGATTCGTATTCTTTTGTTTTAAGTGGTACTATTATTGTGGTAGCTTTTTATTAAATCAGTATCTTTTTAATATTTATGCTTACGGTATAATTTTCCTTGCTTCCAAACATTGAGAGATACTTTCCCACTTTTTGTCTTTCTATCTTTACTTTTTTTTGGTTTTTGTTGGTTTTTTTTTGTTCATTGTGTATTAATCACGAGGTTTATTACGGTTTATCTGACGTTTGGTTGTCTTTTGCGGTTTTTCAATATTGTTTCGCGGGTTTTTGTTTTTTCCTTGTTTTTTTGTTTGTTTCATATTTGTTTTTGTTTTGTACACTGTTTTTTCTGTTTGATTGTTTTGTTTTTTTGTGGTGTTTTTTTGTTTCTTTGTTGTTTGTTTGTTGGTTTAACTTTGATAATTTTGTTGTTTCTCTTTTATGGTGCCAGGTCCAGTATCTCTTCGAAGTTCTTTTTTGTTTCTCTCCAATACCCGGTTTCATCCTTCTGTTTTGGTTTTTTGATTTTTTCAGGCTCAATTTCGTGTATTTCAAGTTTTATACTTTTTTTTATCTTTTTGTAGCTAGAGCTATGTGCAACACACTTTTCTAGTCTCTTTTTTTATTTCTCTGAGAGAAGACCATTTCATTATGCAGTATGACGCTTTGCTGAATCTTTAATAACATTCTGCACAATTATCATCTCTTTCTTAAGTCAATTTCGATCGATTTTTTGAATTCTTTCTTGGGTAATTTTCAGAGATCTATTTTACTCTATTCTTCAGGTTTAATCGAAGTATATCTTTTATCTCTTAGGTTTTGTGCATCATCTTGCAAATCTTTTTATGTGAGTAACCTTTAACATTAAGTCTGATGCTTATTATTATTATTTTCCGGTTATATTACTGGATCATATGACAATTAGTAGTCTCCCCTGTTTCCATTCTAAATTTCCCTGGTGTTTTAACTCTTTCTTAGTAATCATTTTTTTAATTCTTTCCTGGGTAAGACTTTATTGTCATTTAGTAGTTGTTAACAGGTTACTATCCTTTTTTTCGGTTTTTTCCTACTATATCCTGCTTTGTTTTGTAGGAACAATCCGGTTTATTTGCTGTTATCTGCTTTTTGTGATTTTTTTGGACTGGTTTTTGGTTTTTTCTTATCCTTATCACGGCTATATTTATATACCATAGTGTACCTATTTGGTTCACTTTTTCCGACTTTCTATTACCGATTTTTTGCCGATAACTATGCTATTTTACTACGTTCCCCTTTTATGTTGTGTTTTGGGACTCTCGGCTTTTTTGATCAAAGCTTTTTTGCTGTTAGTCTATAGTGATATTAAATATCAGCTTAATCTTCTTTCGCTTGTCAATTTTTTGTCAGTCCTCGAGTTTGATTATTGGTGTGTTTTATTTAATTCTGCGTATACAAGGCTTGTCTGATATTGTGTGATTATGAGCTCCTCTCTTTGGGCTAATGACGCGTATTGCTCTGGAGGTTAGTTTTTCTTTTCTGATATTTTTCATTTCTTTTATATTTGCGTTCAAATATTTTGACCCATTAAGCTATGTGTTTTTTTCAGTAGAGGTTTCGTAGGAAAAGGGAGACAAAAGATTAATTGAGGAGCTGCTTTATTCTGTCTCGTGGCCTATATTATGTTTTCTTTTTTTTTAAATTGCGCTTTTTCAAGTTTTATTTTGAGGGGGGCGGGAGTTTTGGTTTACTTTAGTCTTTTGGCATAGGTTGTTTTCTAGAGTCTGGATGGGCACTGCCTTGTTTTGGTGGTTTTTTATTCAGTTATTTTTTTTTTTTCATGGTGATAGTCCTTTTTTGTTTTTAATTTGTTTTCTTTTTTCTTCGTTGTAAGTTTTTTTTTTTCACCTTGAATTATTTTTTATATTTTTCTTGATGTTATTGTTGTTGTAAATTATTTTTTTTATTTATTCATCTTTGGAATTCTGAGTATTTTTTGGTAGTTTTTTTTTTCATATTTTGATGTTATTTTTTTTTAGCGTTTTGGTGTATCTTTTGTTTTGGTGTTTTGGGGTTTTTTTCCGTTTACAGTTTTTTTCTTTGTTGTGTGTTTTTTTTCTTCTTGTTTTTTTTCTTTTCTGATTGTGGTGTGTTTTTTTTTTTATTTGTTTTTGGGTTTTCCGTGTGATATTTTTCTCGAGTAATTTTGTTTGGTTTGTTTTTGTGTTTAGGAAGTGGATCTATCATGTTTAAGTATGTTTTATATTGAGTTTTTCACACCTTAGTTAATCGTTTTCAGATTTTTAGATGAGTTTTCTCATGTTTTTTTATATTTCTTTTTATTTGTTTTTTGGTTTTCAATAAAATTTGATTGGTCTTGACTTTTTTCTCAGATTATGTGTATATGGTTGGTTTTTTGATTTTTTCTCTTGGTTTTTATCTTCTTTTTGGCGTGGTTTTCTTTACCTGACTTGTTTTTGTATTTAGGTTGTTTTTTGGTTTTTTTGTTTTTATTGTATTTTTTTCATATTAATTTTAGTACAAAATCATTGTTGTTTTGTTTTTTTAGTATTGTTTAAGGTTTTCAAAATTTTGTTTTGTTTTTTTTTAGTACCTTTGCCTCTATTTGAACCAGTCATACACAGGTTTGTGTTTTTGAGTTATAATTTTGTGGTTGTGTCTGGTTTTGTTTATTGAAAGTGGCCTTGGGTGATTCTCTCATGTTCTGTGGTATTGCTGGGATTCTTGCATTATTGTTTGTTGAGATGTACTTCTTGTTGTGTGTTTTTTTTGTTTTCTTTTTCTTGCTTCTTTTTTTTTTGTTTTTTGTCTTGAGTAGTAAATATGATTACCTATAGTTAAATAACAATTATGCTTAATTGGTGAATTATTATATATATATCTCACGTTTATTGTTTAGTTTGTTTTTGATGATTTGGGTGATTTTTTTGTTTTTGGTTGTTTTTGGTTTTTTGTTTTTTGTTTTTTTATTTTTGTATTATATTGATTTTTTAGTTTTAAAATTTAACTTCATTTTTATTTTCAAGAACTTTTATCTTAATATCTCATGCCAATCCTTTCGTTTGGTATCTTACTTTATTTCTTATGATTAAAAATCTGTTCTGTAATTTCTTGCCGTTTTTTCGGTATATCCAGCCGTTTTGGAATCGTGTTGTCTATTGCTTGCTTTGGCAGTGTTTTTTCTTGGTGTTTTTGGTTTTTTTTGATTCTCTTTAGGTATAGTATTTTTCCCCCTACGGCACAAGTAGTTTCATAACTTGTTTGTGTTTGATTTTTTATTTTTTTTGCTATTGTACTTCCCTCTCTATTCTCCTTAAAGGTTTGAATTTGACTATATACGTGTTTTTTTTTTCTTATTTTTGTTTCTATTTTATGCCGATTATAAAGTATTTTATATGAGAAACTTTTAATCGTTTATGATCATATTGTAATTCATTGCCCTTAGATATTTGCCGTAGGTTTTTTTAATAAGTTATATAAACATTTAAAATTTATATATTGAATTATTTGTTTATAGATTATTTTGTTTTTATATTTTTTTTTTGGTCTTTATGGCTTTGTTTTGTTTTTTGTATATCTATAATTTTCTTGGTTTTTTTACTTTTTTTCTTGCATTTTTTCAGTAGATCTTTCCTCTTTTTTCTTTTGTGTATTTTCCTGTTTAACTTCTCCTTATGAGATACTTTTTGGTTTTTCGCGCTTTCGCTTTCTCGTGGATATTGTTCTCTTTCCTGATAGTAGAGCTTTTTTAGTTTTGGCTGTATTTATTTGGCTAATTTTTTCTTTGCAAATTTTTTTGTACTGTTTATTTTTTTTCCTTTTTGCCCATTGTATTTATTTACAATTTTTCGTCTTCTTCTTTACATTTTTATATCTTTTTTTGATTCTTGTTACGTATTCTTCATTCTTTTTCCTGTTGTTCTTCTATTGGTACATTTTTTTGCGTTTTTTATCTCGAGGTTTTTTACGACCTTTGCCTACTTGTGTTTTTGTGCCTATTGTTTCAATACGTGCTGATGTGTTATTTATTCTTCGTTTAGGTGTTTTTGGTTCTTTTTGTTTTTTGTTTTTTTCTCTTTTTCTAATATTTCTTATTAAGCTTTAGTATTTATTATTAATTCTCTCTTATTTTATTTCTATGTTACGTTTTTTTTTTTTTTGTTGTTTGTTGTTTTTTTTTTTTTGCATGAATGAATATGCGTTTGCTTCTGTCTGTCTTGTGTTTATTTGTGTTTGCTTAGTATTTTTATGTTTTTCTTGTGAAGCTTCTGAATATTTTTTATGGTTTTTTGTTTTTTTTTATGTTTTTGTTGTGTTTTTCCTAGCTAATTTTATCTGTGTTTTCATAGTTCTATGTGTTACTTGTGTAGACTTTTAATTTTTTTTTTTTTTTTTGTTTTGGTTTTTTGGTTTTGTTTTTTTGTTTGCCATGATTATACGTATTTCTGGTTTTCTTTCACGAATACAAATGTGTTAGTATTTATTATTAATTCTCTAAGGATGTTTTTTTCGGGTTTTTTATTTTTCTGTTTCCTTTTTGTTTTTTTTTTTGTTGTCCCCTGTTTTTTTCGACTTTTTTTTCGAGGTCATGTCAGTAACAAACATTATTAAGTGTTTAAAATACTTAATAATGATGGTTACTGGCATGACCTCGACTTATATATATAACAGTTCTACATGTATAATTATTCATTTTGGTTTTTGGTGATATATTAATAAATTTTGTTTGGAAGATCAATGTTTATTTGAATAGATAATATTTAGGACTGATGTTATTTTATAATGTTTCACTTTATCTAGTTTATTTATGTTTTATTTTTATATAGTTATATTTTGGTATTAAATATTTAAGATTTTATATACATTTAATTATGTTGTGTGTTTATATATGCTATAAAATTTCTCAGCTAGATAATGTATTATTGCAATAATAATTAATATTTAGGTTTATATACTTGATTATTATTTATATTTCTTTGTTTTGGTATATTAAAATTTTGTATTATAATATAATTGTTTGTTTGCTCACTTGGAAATCCTAGGTCATCAAATTATATCGTACTTGTTTGATAAACTTTTTATATCATTGTATATTGTATTTGATTTATTGGGATATTTTAAATAGTTTAAATGAGAGTTTGATATTATTATTGTTTTTTATTGGATTCTATCTTTGTTGTTTTATTTTGTTAGTTTTAATTCTAATATTTTAACATATTGTCTCTTTATTTTTTTTCCTTTTGTTTGAAAGGTGATATTTAATATTTTTGATTTGGTATATTTATATGAGTTCTTGGTCCTAGTGGTATTATTTTGTGGATTTTTGGGCATATATTTTGTGTTGTGTTGAGTATTTTACCTTTTTTTATAATGTTGGTTTTAGTTGGTTTTTATGATTATTAATTTTTGTGTTTTATTATATTAATTTGCATGTTATATTTGGTTAATGTTATGTTATAAATTCATTGATTTGATATATTTATTAGTATTTATATTTTTTTACTTATAGTTTACAAGATTATATTATTCGTTTTCTCTTGCTTTTTCTGAGCGGTTCTACATTCGAGTTTTTCGTGTAATTTGTGTGGTCTTGTTATACTATGTGCTTTTCTGTGCGGTAGTTGATCGGGCCAGTTTTTTTTTTTTCTCGTGTTCTTTTTTCTTTTTGGTCTTCTATTTATTTTGAAAGATATTTTTAATCTTGAATTTTCATCACTCTCTAGCTCTATGTGTGCAATTAAGAATTATAGGGTGGTGTTTGGTGAGACTATGATTTATAATAATGGATGGGATTTGTGGATATACCTATATGATCTTTATTTCATTATTTTATTTTTGATTCAAATAATAGAGTTAAGTACTAATCTATCAATCATTCAACACTTACTTTCAACAGAAATGATCAAATCAGTCTTTGTGAACCCTTGTTACATTTTCGGGTCTTCTTGAATCAGTAATAGCAAGCTTTCTCTTTTCAGATGTCCATGTAATTTTATAAAAAAACTATTTCAATCAATTATACCTTTGTCAATCTAATTAAAAAGCATAGAGTACATTTCATTTAGATAGACTCAGTGCTTAATTGAAATTGTGTTTGAGTTATTATTGGTTATTTATTTTATGGAAGATATATTAATATAATAATATAATAATTATACTATTATTGCTTTTTTTTTATTATTTACCTACATGTATATGTTGAATTCGTGTTTTGCTCAGTTAGCTAGTGGATGCCGTCTCTTGTTTTTCTTTTCATTTCAAACATTCTTTATTTTAACTAACTTGATTAACATTACACCGTTTGGTTCATTATTTTTCGTTTCTCCTTCTTTTTTTTTTTTTTTTAACTTTTATACACTATAATAAATAAAGCAAATCATGCAAATACATAATAACATAAATAACCATTCAATTAATATTTAACAATTTTAATAAATATAAACAAAGCAAAATAAATTTTACTAGCAACTTCTACAATCCTTAACATTCTTTTTTTTTTTTTTTTTTTTTTTTTTATATTTTTTTTTTTAACAAAGATAATACACTTGCCATATCACTAACTACTAGCTCCAGAGGCGGCGGCTAATCATGGCAGTAGGTTGTACTCACTTTAATGTCCGATGCGGTATGAAGCTCCGAAGGGCCAATGTAGGGTTCATTCCTGGTTTTGTATGGTCTCAGCAGGACCTTTAACCTTTTCTCTTGCCCTATTTAATTTAATTTATTTAGGAGACTTGGGTATTATTTTATGAGGGACATTTGAATATACAAAGAATTAAATTGCGTTATAATTATCTTGCATATTTAATTTTTACAACGTATTCGTAATTTTTCTTATAATTAAGGACCTCAGTATCTTTTGTCGTCAGTCATATTAGAGGCCTTTTCCTTTATATTTATTTCTGTATACAGTTTTTTGGTTCGATTTGAACTCTCCGTTTATACATATGTTTGTTGTTTTCCTTGCATTTACAATTGTAAACCTAGTACACAGGTAGCAGTAATTGGTTATCTTAATTGACTAGTATATATATATTTATCTATTGGGTAGTTTTTTATGAGTTTTATTTCGAGTTATTATGTTAACTTGTTTATTGTGTAACTTTACAGGGTATGTATGTTTTGGTGTTTTTATGCCGTTTTATTTTTTATAGTTTATTTTGTTTTTATTTTTTATATATTCTATTGTTTAGTGGTATTGCACATTTTATTTTTAATTTTTTTTTCTTTATTTATTGATCTTTATAGTTGTCTTATTTTTTTATTTTTTGTTTTTTGGTTTTTTCTTGAGTTTTTCGGTTTTATTCAGATTATGTACTATTTATTTTAATTGCTATGTTTCTCTTGTCTTTCTTTATGGCTACGGCGCTTTTTTTGCTTCCCTTCAAAAATTGGATGAAGGTTAGGATGCGCTTCTAAGCATCGGAAAAGGAAAGTATCGGAGTATAGTGGAGAGTATGACAATATGTCTGAAATTGAGAGAGCCCGGTGCTCTTTTTTGTGATAATAAACGCTCCCTTTAAAAGTTCTGTAAAACTCATATATTCTCATTGTGTTATAACTTTTGTACACATGTAGACAGCAGTGAGTCAATCCCAGAACATCAATACGCCATGCTATGTGATTCCTCTGTTTCCACTTGGCTTTATTTTTTCCTTCTTTGTTTCCGCCTCTTTTTTCTCCTTTTCATTTTTACTTTTGTTCTTTTCCTTGGTTTTTTGGGCTTTTGCTTTGCTCCTGTGTTGCAGTGCCTGTTTTCCGCCCGGTTTTTTCCGTTTTGGTTGTTTTTGTCCGTTTTTTTTGACTTTCTCTTTGTGCGACATGTCCCTCACTTATATGGTATAAATCGTCATGTAAGTGTGTTTCATTTCTCCTTGGCCCAAGGAATGGTGGTGACCACAACCTCGCTTTGTCCTCCCCATTTATTTCTTGGTTTTTTTTCTTCTTCTTTTTAGTCGAGCTGCAACCTTTCTTTGTTATTTGGTTTTTTTGGTTATTTCAACGTCTTTTCGCGCTTGCTCTTTCCTCCTCGTATCTGTATTTTTGGACATCCTTTATTCTCTCTCCGGGCGAACTCTGGCCAGAATCTACGTGTCTTCCTTCGTCTTTCAAGGTGTTTTTGGTCTCGTGTTTTCTATTTCTGCGATTCTTTCAATTCATCTTCTCTTCTTCTACTCGTTATTATTTTACTGGTTTTTTTCGTCCATACGACACCTGCTCGTCTTCACTTATATTACTTTTTTTTTCATCCCGTCTTTGGCTTTATCTCCTATCGTACCTATTCATTCATGACTTTTCCTTTCCACAATGTACCAATACTTATACGGTCGAACCATACTTTACATTTTTTATTTACTCTTTCATTTACCTTCCTTTCTTATTTATTTGGCTTCCTTACATCCCTCGTAAGTTTATCTTTATGGGTCTTTTCCTCATTTTATTCATAAGTCTTCTCTACACCTACATACAACGTTCACTAGTGTTTATTGATGATTGTCTTCTATCTGGAGAGCACAGTGATTAATTTGTTTATGGTCTTTATTACTGGTGTTCTTATTTGCCAGTATTTTCCTCTGTGCTCACTTTATCTTTTTTAATCAATTATTATCACATGGTAATAAACATACTCTCTTATTGTATTTTTGTTGCTGTAGACTCTTTAGCGCTACTCTCAAGTTAGTCCCTTTTAACATTTCATCCAACGATTTAATATGCATTCCAAGCTAATCTCCTCTTTTTTCCTCTGCCCATTTTTTTACACTTTTCTTACTTGACATCTCTTGCATCATCCGTTTCCCTGTTCTCATCCCAATCGCAATACCATCTTTAAATATTGTATTACCTTTCTCAGACATCTTTGTTTCCAGTCTTGCTGTTGGCGACTTTTCATCTATACTATTATTGGATTTACAGAGCTGTCCTTCTTAGATATGCTCACAAACTATATGTGTTTATGGGTGTTTGGTTTGTTTATTTTGGTGTTTTTAACCTTACTCTTATCTATCTACGTTTACTTTCAAACCCCTCCTTTTACATACCCTGTCCCAAAATTTCTCTCACACTAATTCTCTCTCTTCTATATCTTCTCTTTTCTATGATATCTTCGCACACAAGTGAACTCTAAGTTTCATGTTCGAAATATGATTTATGTTAGTGTCTTGCTCCCTCTTTCACTTGTCATCTCCATTCTTTCTTCATCTATTTTTCTAACACTCATTCCTGCATCCTTTGCCCTTTTACCCGTGCCTTTGTATATTTTTCTTTTCTATATCCATCCATTTGAATACTCAAATTGATATATACAACCATCCTACGAGCAATATATCTACTATACCTGTACTGCTATCTCTTTTCGCTATTTGGTAATATTTGCTTATCTGTCCAATCACCTATTTGATGTTTACTCCGATTGGTCTATTTTTCTTACACCGCGCAAACAAGTTTTCCAGCGTAGTTCTTGTTCATATTGTCTATCTAGCGTGTTTGTATTCTTCATTTAGCTAAGTCTCGCGTAGACCGTTATTTCTGGCTTTTTTTTTGTGTTTTCCATCAACATATTTTTGTGTGTTTTTGCTTTTTCTTACCATATATTTCATTAATTCTCTTTCTTGTGCCATAATATGTATGCTTTTCCCTAGTTAACGTCTATTCTTATTATGTACGCTCTTGTGTTAAAATCCTATTATAGAATTCCTAAATATTGGAGATTTATTCTTCTTCTTTTCCTCCTTTATATTTTCTAATTTCATTTTGGTGGTATCCTAATTGTAAGATTTATTGATCCACATCTTATGCTCTCTTTTATCCCTCTATAACGCACCTTTGTCTCTTTTTGCAACCAATCAGGTCCCGGTGAGTCACTTTGGCTGATCGTCTCTACTGTGTGTTCGATTTTGGTCCAATATAATATTTCTTTATTAGATAATATTTTGTTTTTTTTCCTTTCCTACAACACTCAATAAATACTTTTATTTTCCCGCTTAATTGAAGTTTTCTAGCTCAGTTATCCTCTCTTTTCTCCCCTTTTACCCTTTATTTATTCAACGCAAAGTAGCAGTTTCCTTTTTGCTTCTCCTTCAATTTCCCTTGGAATCTTATTAGGCCTTCTTCATAAATCGCTTTATTACTCATTTTACAGTTCCATAATCTCCAATCATCACCTATGCCTATCGCTCTACACGTTCTTGGATAATCATTTTTTCTAGCTGAGTTATATTTTTTTTGTGTGAGTTCATTCTATTTATCCGTGCAGATTGGTTAACCATCTCCTTTGCAACTTTGCTGCTTAATCTCTTATTCGCTTTACCTTTCCTCCTGACTGAATAAGCTCGATCCTCCTAATGTTAATACTCTATTCCGTTTCTTTGTCAGGTGTATTTTTTTCGCAATCAAACCACAGATTTATTCTTAACTGCACTTTTTTTCATCTTAATTTTACTTATGTGTTTTCTTAAGTTGTTAGTGCGAGTATTTTTCTCGTTAGGGTGGTTTCTTTCCATCTCCCCTCACATCCTATTTCATTCAAGTTTTTACCAAATATGTCACCTCCCTACTTCATTAATCGTCTTTTCCTTTATTAGCGATTACCTCTTTATTTCTCATTTCTTAACTTCTTTTGTTTGCTGTCTTTATGTTTCTCTTCCTCAGTATAAAGCTTTCCTAATTTTTCCTTTGTAATGTGCTCATTTCTAATTTTGGGTATCTCTTTAGATTTTCCACAACTGACCCTTTTTTACTCTCGTTTTTTTTTCTTCGCTACGTATGCACATCTGTGTTTTAGTTAGTTACTTTTTTTCGCCTTCTATATTAATTCTGCCGGGATGGCATTTGTTTTCCTTTCATGACACTTTTTGGGGTCTAGTCATTTTGCTTTGTGTGTAGTACATTCAAGTTTTTTTTCCACTTGCTCTTTTTTCTTAAACCTTTTATAGTTCTTTACTTTGTGATTCAATGAGATGTGTGTGCCTGTTTTATTTTTATTCCTTT
>JABUQX010128292.1:5000-20962 GCA_015478945.1 Trachelipus rathkii
AATGGAGCTGGGGTCAGCTTCTTCTGCTGCTGAAAGCGGTTTTCGCCGCTGTACATATCATATCGTCCTTCTCTCACGAAAAGTCTAGAATGGTGGTGCTGCCGTTGTCGCTGGTTCAAAAAAAGTTCTTGTCTTCATATTGCTGCGAGTGACGAGGATATCCCGAACTCCAGTTCTCCCGAATGGTATCTAGCTAGTAGGGCCTGTTAGCGGAGTAAATGATGAGAGGTGTAGAGGAGCTATCCCATGGAAAAGTCCAAAGAGAAATGTGGGTGTCAAGCTGGTCCAAAAGGTGTCTGTCAAAAGGTGTCCAAAACGGTGTCTGTCAAATGCTGGGATTGCAACTCGAAACCTCGAAATCATTTCCTTTTGCTAGCAGGCCTTTTTCTGGTAAAGATTGGCGGAGACCGTAGCAAATTTTAGAAATAGCAAAATAAAATAAGAGCGGTGGTGGCGGTGGCGCCAGTAAGTCAGTCCGAATGATGGTTGAGTTTTTTGGCCGGCGTTCGCGGGGGCTGGGGGAGCACCGCGAACGTTGGTGGTGGCAGTATTGATTGACGGAAACCGCAGGCCACCCAGTTTACAGCCGCATATGAGTTCTCGAAGCTTCGAGGTACTGGTCATCTGTTTGCATCATCCGACGTCGTAACTTCAGGCGTCCCAAAAACGCAGGAAAGGTGAGATACGGAGACCTTAATGAAGCAGGCGGACGGAGGCGGCTTCCGCGGCTGTGAAAAGCGATTCACCTCTGCAGCATCAGCAAATGTAAGTTTTCTTAGTAAAAGTTTTTCGGCTTCCTACCGTGTTTGGGAGAAGAGAGGGAGGTGGTTATCTCGAAGGTGGATACTTGGCCGCCTGAAAAATAAATTTCCAAGAACGCTTGCTAAGAGAAACCCACCTTCCCTTCCCCCCCCCCCTCCCAGGCATCCAGGCAGTTGGGGAGACCGTTTGTCTTGTTTGGCGAATGCTGTCGTTGACCCGTATAGTAAATTCTATTTTAAAAAAATAAAACGAAAAAGCTGGTTATAAAGTCGAACTTTTACGAGAGATTGGGCGCGATGACTAACACTTTCCACTCTTGCTGCACGTGCTTTCTCTTTTTCAGTTTCGGTGTCGTCTTCGTCGGCATTTCTTCTTCTCACTGGCGCTGATTTTAATGACGTCGGTTGCTCGTGCTTGAGTTTCCGGAGCCAGATAAACTCAAAAGCCACTGTCGCCACTTCGGGCTTAGATCGAATAGCGGAGGTCTCAACTTGGACATCGAACGGCTTAGAAACCTCGCATAAAGAAGGCTCGTTCCTATTTAGCTATAGCATAGGGATCTGCCTCTGTTTGGGACGTTCCCGTCGTCGTCAAAAAAAAAAACTTCTTTTTTTTGTTTGTTGAACGTTTGTTGAACGGATCCCAAAGATTCTTTCGGGGATTTCCCCAAAGTTTCGATGGTCGACCGACGTTTCAGGCAGCGAGCGCAGAAGGTGGATGCACTGCGCCTGTTCGAGAGGTGTCGATGACACGGGGTCTGGGAAACCGCTCCTTCTCGTTCCCGGAAAGGCAGCAAACCGCTTGCCGGTTTGAAGACGCCGCCAGGTTTTCCGAGTTTGGCGGGGCCACCCCGTTGCTCTGACGGCCTCTCGGACGGTGAAATGATGTAAACCGTGCTCTTGACTGGGGGTATACGTCCTCTCACCACCTCAGCTGCCCCTGAGGAGGCGAAGTCGTGCCCCCGCTATGTCTCGCAGCGCGCGACGCGGTGTAGTTTGCGACAGCTTACTCGTCCCGTTTTGAAACACGGACCAAGAAGTCTAGAATATGCGCAAGTCAAAGGGCTGTCTAAACCCCAAGGCGAAACGAAAGTGATCCTTTTATAGGGCTGATCCGTTTCGGGGTGCGTGCATAGGTATTTCTCCAGGTCGCCGGTATCGCCCTCACGGGTTATATCGGCGGTGAGTGTTTGCTTCTGGTCTCCCCGATTAACCACTCTGTAGACATGCAGTCTGAGCCCCGCGCCGGGCGCTTCTGCAAAAGAATGCCAACCTACATTGTTCTCGTTCCCAAAAGTTTATGACAAATTTTTATTGTCTTGTTGTCGGGGGACGGGCACGTAGTGGTCGCGTTTTGCAGGCTTGTTAAGTTGAGTAGCGGGCTCTCCTAGCGCATATTCTGGTACCCGAAAGATGGTGATCTATGCCTGGCCAGGATGAAGCCAAGGGAAACCCTGGTGGAGGTCCGCAGCGATTCTGACGTGCAAATCGATCGTCAGAGCTGCGCTTAGGGGCGAAAGACCAATCGAACCATCTAGTAGCTGGTTCCCTCCGAGGTTTCCCTCAGGATAGCTGGTGCTCGTTTCGCATTGAGAGTTTCATCCGGTAAAGAGAATGATTAGGGTCCTTGGGGATGAAATTTCCTCAGCCCATTCTCAAACTCTAAACGGGTGAAGAAAAGGGTTCTTTCTTCATAAGCCTCTTTGTCGAATCTGAGTACTTAGTTGGCCATTTTTGGTAAGCAGAACTGGCGATGGTGGATAAACCAAAAGTCGAGTTAAGTACCCGCTCATTTAGAACCAATGAAAGGCGTTGGTCGCAAGCAGGTTGGTGGCCATGGAAGTCGGCATCCGCCAAGGAGTGTGTAACAACTCACCTGCTGAAGCGACTAGCCCTGAAAATGGATGGCGCTAGAGCCGGTCCCCGATACTCGACCGTCGAGGTAGTAACGGCTCTTCCTTTCTCCTTCACAGGAGGGGACCGTCCCGGATATGTAGGGGCGGATAGGGTCTCGAAGCCTCGACGAGTAGGAGTGCGCGGGGGTGGCGCAAATCATGGCGTGAGCCGAGTGCAGCCGCCACCCCGCAGATCTTAGCAGTGACACAAACCAGATGGGAACCTCAGCGCCCGCAGGGGAAGGTTCCTCGTCAACTGCGTTTGTAAGAGTTGTAGTCGGTCCTTAGCCCGCGGCTAACGCTTTGTTAGTCGTAGCACCGCGGGTTTCTTTGATACGATCCATGTGAGATTTCAGCATACCGTTTGCGCGCCTTGTTCTCGGAGCGGCAGGCAGGCAGAGTGGGGTTAGTTGGAGTGGCGGCGGCAGCAGCGCAGCGGGGGGCTGGTTGGCTAGGCTTGGCTCCCTCCTTCTTTCTTTCTTTCTCTGTTCTGTTTCTGTTCGTTTCGGGTGGCAGGCAGACGCAGGCAGTGGAGTTAGTTGGAGTGGCGGCGGCAGCAGCGCAGCGGGGGGCTGGCTGGCTAGGCTTGGCTCCCTCCTTCTTTCTTTCTCTGTTTCTGTTCTGTCCTGTTTCTGTTTCTGTTCTGTCGACTGCTCGTTCCGAGTCTCGTTCATAGTCGATGGTAAACTTGTCTCATTTGGATGTGTTTTAGATTTTTCCGTCGGTTGCGCTGGTGCGAAAGGGAATCCGGTTAATATTCCGGAACCAGGCGCGGGGAAGATATTTATATCGTGGACTTTGGACACGCTCGATGCTCCTGGTAACGGGAGATATTGCCTTAGCCACTGGTGGAGGTCAAGGAAGGAGCTTGCTCTTTCCTTCATAAGGCGCCACGGGCCTTGGAATCATTTCGATAGGAGAAAGGGCTTAGACATACGTTGTTTTCCAAAGAGCGTCGCATTTGTTGCGGCGTCTCGCGCGCCGTTGCCGGTCCTTGAAACTGTGGTGGAGGGTGTGCTCTACTTACGAGTCCAATCTTTGTGCCTGTCCGTACCCAGAACCGCATCAGCCCCGAGGTTCGCAGTCTCTGTCGCTAGTCGAACGTAGAGGCAAAGTCAAAACTGTATCCGCAAACTGGGATAGCGATCACTCTGGAGGCCGGCCAGTCAGGCCTCTCTTCGGAAGCGGCTCGGGGGGGCTCGGCGGCCGTTAGGTCTGAATAAGGACTACATTGCGGTTTCTGATGCTGGACGGACGCGTCGTCGTCCTCCCCTCCTTGAACGAGGGTGGACTAGGACAGGCAGCAGGCAGTTCTTATTGCTTGTAATTGCCGCTGCTGTTGGCGAACTGGTTGGTTTTCAAAGCGGAAGATCGCAATGCGGTCTCTTTCCAGCTTTGGCCTTCCATCCGTCTCGGCTGGCTACTAACGTCCAATTCAGAACTGGCACGGACCAGGGGAATACGACTGTCTAATTAAAACAAAGCATCGCGATGGCCTCAACCGGTGTTGACGCTATGTGATTTCTGCCCAGTGCTCTGAATGTCAAAGTGAAGTAACTATGACTCTCACCAGCCTTACCCGCGTAAGTGTGCAGAGTCGCCCTGAGTTAAGCTTGCGGTAATATCGCCTGCGTTCGGGGTATACCTAGTTACTCCTCTATCTCGTTACGAGTGCCCGCAGATCAATGGTTACGGAGCTGCTGGCTTTCCCTACATTGTGTATATTGTTCAGTGGCTCCGCCCAGCCTTGCTAGTCCCTGAGCTCGAAACCGAGCGCTGGCGTCCTCCCTTAGTGGTAACAGCCGTTTAAATTACGCTCGGTAGCGGCTCAGCCTGGGAAGGCGATGTGCACTTGCAGTGCTTGTAGTCGTCGGACCGGGTGGGTAGATGACCTGGGTCCCCTGAAGGCACTGGGCTTCGGCTTATGGTGTAGATGGGGCTCCGGTGTGGCACTTTGCGCTTCACATTCCTGTGGAGTCCGGTACGGGAGAGCTAGTCCCTAATCCGGGGGTGGGAGTTGAAGGGTACAAGGACATGTTGCCGAGCCGAGCCCCCTGATATTTCCCACCCGGGAGCACCGTCCTCCCTATAGGCGGAAAGAAGAGAACTGCTATGCCGTCAGGTTCGTGCAGCTAATCACGGACTCCACTCGCGTCCCCTGCGGCCTAACTACTCGTGGGGGAATCCAGTAGCGACGTAACAGCTGCTGGTAGCGGCTGGCTGCCCAGGCTGTAGATCCGTCCGTGGAGGTATTCAGGGAGTCGTGGCAGACTGGTGTGGCAAGCCAGCTAACCGTGGTCTCCCTGTTTTTCTGAAGCGTTCGGGGAGGTGGGTATGGAGCGGCAGTGTCCTCTAGCTTCGCACTCGGGGCCTGCGGCCTGGCGGTATGGGTCTGGCTTGGCTGGCCCACATCCGAAAAAACCCCAGGTTCCCCCTGCTTGAAGCGGTCAGGGCACTTGGGGTCGCGGTGCCTGAGGGGAGTTTCAGGGCCCGTTTGGGATCCTAGTACCTTCGGGGAACGGTGTATGGCGGGCCTGGCTCTACACCTAAGGTTCCCGTTACGCTCGACGACCTGATCGCCTAGGGGGGTAACGGCGGGAGGATGTAGTTATGACTCTATAAGGATAAGTCATGTTCTTTACTGACGTGCTCCGACGGGTGGAGACGTGGAAAGTGAAAGGCGAGCGCATCAATGGCGGTATGAGCGAAACAGATCTTCACCTCCGCCTTCTGCAGTCATCCTGTGACGGAAAGGGGCTCGGAGATGTCGCAGAGGTCGCGCCAATCTCCCATCAATGGATCCAGAATTGTACCAAACTTTTTACTGGCCGCGATTTTATCAACGCCATTAAATTGCGAGTGAACCTGCTTCCGACGGGAGAACGGAGAATGCGGGGGAGGGGTACCCCTCCTTGCCCGGTCGGTTGTCGTATCGGGGACAGTCTGGGACATCGGTGGCAGGGATGTCCGGAAACCCACCGCAATCGGGTGAAGAGACACGATGGTGTTGTGGACCTGACCACGAGACTGCTGCGGAAAGTTCATGCCGACGTAGTAGTTGAGCCGGGATAAACACACCGGACAGTCCTCGAAAGCCCGATTTGGTTATCAAGTCTGAAGACGGTGGGGTGTACGTGTTAGATGTCCAGATTGTTGCCGACGTGGCAGCCACCTCCATTCGTGCGCCCATGAAAGGAAGCGGCAGTATTATAACAACGCCGCGATACTTGACTGGGCGAGCGAATGGGCTCAGGGTATAAATCCTCGACCAGCCCGACGAGTCGATGTAGGGACGTGGCGCGGGTATCTGGGCCGCTAATAGTGGTGGATATGAGTTTAGCGGTTGCGATAGCGTACGACCGCAAGGCGATCATCGCTCGGTCCTCTCTCCGGAGTCTTTAGAATTGCTAGGGGTTTCCAGATAATATTTCGGCGGGAATATTTTAGGGGCTCCGGAAGCCATTTTAAAACCTAAATTTGGGTTTTTCCATAATTTTGATTTCCAAAAATCGTAAAAAAAAAATTGATTAGTGATAGATGGTCGAGTTTTTCGATATATTAAATTGTTTAAGCCTGTGCAAGTAGTTTTCATGCTGGTGCTTGCCTAGATTTCCGATTTATGTAACTTTTTTATTAGTGTGAGACGGATGAAGAGATAACGGATTAATAGATAGAAAATAAAGGATTGGGAAGTAAGTTAATGCTAAAACACTGAGGGTACACTCTCTGTCTCATAACAAGAAATAATAGACAAAACATATATTCCTGATGAGAAGCTACGCGTGACTCGTGACTTAACAGACTGATAGTTAGCCTTTTATCGGGCCTTATACTTTGAAAAGTTACACCTCATTTAAACCCAGTGTCTTAGATTACTACTGCAACAGAGGAAAAATAAATTGAATATCATGTTCGCCCTAGACAACAGGAATCTAATTGAGTGGAGGATGTCTCATAGACCGGTTCTATGCAAACATAGGAAAATTTTTTATCTGTCCTCCGCGCCTCACAGTTTTCTGTCGATAGGGCGCTACAGTGAATGTTGATCTAATTATGAGTGTGTCGATGATAGTGGGTTGCAATGTATGGTATACGTAGTGGTAATTTAGTATAGGTACTTATGGACTTAGCTAGTAATTCCAATTTATACTCATTATAACGTTTTCTATTATTAGGTTACCTAACTTAGTTCTTTGAGTCGACAAAAAAATTTTTTTTTATGTTTCCCTGTTATTTGGCGACTTTATAGAGTTTAGAGTTAATTTCACAGTCTAGCTAATATATAATCATATATTATAGAATAGTCGAAAATATACTACTTACTTATTGATTGTGACTTAGTTAGTATAGCTGTACCTTAGTAGAACTATACTATGACGTAAGGAACATCATTATATGTAGCGAAGATAAACTAACGTATAGGATAAATATAATCTATTATATATATATTATTATTGTTATTTATATTAATATTATATATCTATAATATATTTATATTTATTAATATATATATATATATTATAATATTATATTATATATACTATTATTATATATAATATCTTATATATATATTATATTATTATATATATATATATAATATATATATTATATATATATATATATTATAATTATACAATATTATATATATATATAGAAACGATTATTGTCTGGCCTCATTCAATACTACTTAAGATATAATATATCCTGGATAACGTATAATATGATTATAATATACTATATATATATATATATATATATATATATTATATATATTATTATAATATACTAATATATATATATATACTCTATATTATATATATATATATATATATATATATTTATATATATAATATATATATATATATAATTTTATATACTATATATAATATATATTTTATATAAACTATATATATATTATTATATATTATATATATATTATATATTATATATATATATATATATATATATATAATATATATATACAATATATATATATATTATTATATTATATATATATATAATTATATATATATATATAATATAATTACACTATATATAATATATATATATATATATATAATATATATATATTATTATATACTATATAATATATATTATATAATATTAATATATCTAATTAAGCATACAATATATTCAGTTTGTAATTATAATCTGGATAGTATAACTATTAAACAGTAATTAGTTAGGTGTAAAGTCCTCACTGTCTATATTATTAATTTTATCTGAAAACTATGAATTTTAACCCTCACATAACATAACATATTTGATTGTGACGTCAATCAATGTATTTGAGGTCATTTTTATAGCTTAATATATCTTTCTGTTATCTTATAATAGCAAAGTACATTTTATGACTTTTTCTACCAAACCGGATAGCATGAAGGCTCATTATTACTATCTATTATTATTATTATATATATATTCTTATTTAATTATATATTATATTTTAATTATTTTATATATCTATTATTTCCTTATTTATTATTACAAGTTCTTTCAATTCTTCTAATATAGTATTTCTTATATATTATACTCATGAAGAATAATTATTATTTAAGGACTATTCGAGATTAATATAAGAATATTAAAATCCTTATTATAATATTATTAACCAATATTTTCGCTATAACTGACATACTATACAGGCATGATCGTGTTTATCTAACTATTATTTATAAATGCCAGCTTACAAATATAAATTTATTAAATATAAATAAATAATTAAATAATTATATCTATACCATCTAATTGTGGAAGTTTAAAAAATACAGTTTCCTGTTATGAAAAGAAATAGAGAATAATTCTTAATAAATATTTATGTCTATTTTTACTAATATGATCTGGGTTAACGTGAAAATATATACTGATATTTATCTATAAGGATATCTCATATGAGAATAGTACGGTTGCTTTTGCAAAACTCAATAAATTACTAAGAAATACATTCAGAGCAATTCATCTCCAATTCCATATTCTGTATAATCAATTGCTTATACGAGATTGATAAAAGTACATCGACTTAAGTTTTTAATAAAAGATTGCCGTAACTGAGCCGAAGTTATAGATATTGAATTACTTAACTCTGAAATAATTTAAATTGTATAATGAACTATCTTAGATTAATCAAAAGACTAGATAGCGTAGAGAGGAATATAAATGTATTATCACTGTACGAGTAGCCTGCTCTCGATAATGTATTGATATAATTTACTCTCAAATTCTCTATGTTTTTAAAAAATGTGTACGACGATATTTTGGGGAGTCAGAGTGGTTTAAATGATAAATATAAAATAGTAAAACAGATAATAAGAGTGTATACACTATTTTTATAGATTCTAATGATAATCCGCTTAATGTTAAATGAAGTCACATAACTTATCTAGTAAGTGTTATATAACTATAACTCCATATTATTTATAACTTAATCTAATTCGAAGAGCTATTAGACATAATACATATCACAAGCTCGGGAACAATACTTATAACAAATGAGGTTAATCTAAGAATATTAAAACTGGGACTTAAAATAGGAAGGACTAGCTGAAGTAATGGTTAATCCTTTAATAAAAATTTATGATCGAAACTATAAAGATGGAAAAGCATGGTTATTAATATTAGTAACTATACTTGGCAATAAAAAACATTTAAATCTATTGTGGGTACATGACCTAATCAATAAGGACAAATATTGGCGACGTTGATTCATGGAATAGTCAATGAGAACATCAAGTCCTTAATTATTTTTGGCAATATCGATATAAATTGTTGAACAAATACATTTACTGAGGGATAATTTTTGAGAAAATTAACGTTTAACTAACTTTCAGTTCCTGCAATCTAGAAATAATATATTTATATTATGTTTTTAAAAGAAATATATCAACATGGTTTATTAGCCCTCGATTCCAGAAAAAAAAGTTTGACTTTGAATATGATAACGATTTAGCACCTTATATCTTTTCGTTCAGAAAATAAGTAACTCTAGTGACTGATAGGACAAATTCTGCGTCACCTCAGGTGGCTTGAGACCCAAATTCTGCGCAGAGACTTAGATCTCAGTACATTTTTTTTTTACATAGGTCTCGAGACATAAGATAGTAATAATAGTTATTAAATTAATTAATAACAATATAATAATAATATATTAGTTATATGTGAAAATAAAACATAATGTCAATTTACCAATCTTTAATCTTTGGTATATATTAACAATGAATTGGAAAAACACCGACGGGATTTTAAAAACTAAGGAATGTCTAGTCTTAATAAAGGCATATTTTCGTTTACTTTATATATAATATAGTAAAAAATATAGCTATTCGATATGAGTCATGCTTGTGTAAGGCATTTATGAATGGAAATTTTCAGTTTGCTTTGACTATAGTTATAGATTGGTGGTCATTTTCCGAGACATTTATAAATGACTAGAATGAAAAAGTAAATAGAAAAACAATCAATATATATTCTATTATATTAAACTTCATCTCAATTAAGTCACTATATTATAATATCAGATTATCTTCTAATAATTCTTCAGGTCATTATACTTTATAGTTTAAATATATCAAGATGAATTTAGGTCACAGCTTCGACCTATATATATGGGAAATTTTAAAATCTAATAATTTAATATATGGTAATTTATTTTATGGTAGTCAATAAGTTTGATGTATTCACGACTTAATACTACACAGGTTAGGTAATAATTAGCATATATACTCTCATAAATTTCTGGTGTTATATAAGATATACCCTTTATATTTTGATAAATTTTTATATTTTCATGCAATTTTATAAATATTTAGGCCATATAAGCCCCAATTATACCCTATATAGAGATATTAAAGTGAAGTATACTAGTGACATAAATTAACTAGGTACTTATTTAAGTCTATTATTTATATACAGTGCAAATAGTTATATTATAATACATACAATATGGGTTTGATATTATCTGATGGTGTGTGTTCGAGGGTGTGTGTTTGACGAGGTGCTTTTCACTCATGAGTATTATTATAAATATCATATATATTGGGGTTATTGGAGGCTATTAGCTGAAAATATACGTATGTTAAGTACACAAGTAAAATGATTGCCAAATAAGTTTATTTGAATATAAAATAGAAAAAACTATTTTTCTCACAACATATTTAGGATATTGGCCTATGAATCTACCTTCAAATATGAATAGCGTACATTTGTTAATAGCAAAAATTAAATCTAATTAAACATATGGAACATTTAATCAAAAAAATTATAATGTTTTTCTTTTAATATAAATAGTTTTATTGATATTTCATAAACTCCAAGGTATGTGAATAACGTAGCTCTATCATATTAACAATATGAATGTGAGTCTAAAGTGAAGAGATTTATACTCTTCATCTAGTACGGTTTTCAGAACATTGGTATACTACCTGCTAATGCAGAATGATTCATATACGTGTAGCTCTTCTTATATAGGCCATCGCACGTCCAGAATAATAGTATGTAATTTAACAAGGGTATATCTTTTAATAGCTAATTCACGTTATTCATCAATGCATTATATAATATATTGCCTGATATATTATATCAAAGGCTTGGATTTTTATATATATAGATGGCTCGACCATATTTTTAACCTAAAATTTTGTGGAAGTATACATTCCTACTTACTATTAACTATAACATTAAAATCCAAATTTATATAATACCTATAGAATTAAAAAGTTAAGTCTGTTAAAATAGTACTATAAGTCCTAATAAATAGCTCAAATTGTTGATATTATCTTTAGATATGTCTTATTAAAAGTTTTTTCCGGATTATTTTTTTTTTAGATTATACTAAGCGACCCGCAACTCCAGGTAGCACTACGGTACTTTCAACATGTTCATTTGGGAGAACTCAAGATTCTCAGATATTCACCGTAATGTGCTGTGATAGTGATATGCCGACCAAATACCAACAAACAAAAAATCGAGTTCAAAATCCCGGTCATATCTTACTACCATGTCTCAATAGACATTTTCAGAATAAGCAACCCATAGCGTCTCTTTTGTGCGACCCATTTTTTAAAGCTTTTCGGTCTGTTTTTTTTTATGTCCATCAGTATAACTAAGCGACGCAACTCCGCTGTTGGACATAAGTACTGTTAATTTAAAAGAGAGAAATTAGCCTTGGGTATTGCTTACTGGGGGGTTGTCAATTCCATTTGTCGACAAGATGGAAGGCAACATGAGTTAAAATCCAGGTCATACTTTTAGATATCTCATAGACATTTGTAAAAGACAACACGCTACCAGGTCACTATTAGCTGTAAATGATCGAATCTGAGTACATCAGGTTCACTACTGAAAATTGTAAAGATAGAGATAACTTCAGTTCGGAGTCAGGAATGAAAATTGCTACGCGTATACGGAATGAAGGCCTGACTTAGGATGGAAGAAGTAAAAAGTTTGAAAAACTGAAATATAATAACCTAAAATACCGAAGAGTTAGGAAATTTAACTGTAATTAAAAGAATATATCAAATTTTCCAGCCACTAGCTGTATAGTTTTATATTTAAGAAGACTAACCACAAATGCATTTTTATATTTTCAAAAGTACTAGAGGATCGCAATTCAAATGTATGCTGTACACATGATAAACTAATCTTTGGGAGACGTAATCTCAGAATATTACGTACGGGTGCTGGGGCACGTGCATCTGCGACCCAAAATACCACAAACACAATGAAGGTCTCAATAAGCAGGTATATCTTATAACACTATTCATAGACAATTATTCCAATAAGTACACGCTAAGCAGGTTCTTTTGTTCGGACCCCAATTTTTTAAAAGGTTTTCGGTTCTATTTTTTATGTCATAACTAAGCGACCGCAACTCCACGGTAGCACTACGTACTTTTCACACGTATCTTTTGGGAGAACTCAAATATAGATATAGCTAGGGCTGCTGTGCAGTCCATCTGGCGACCAAGAAATCAACAGGCCACAATGAAGTTTGAATCCAGGTCATCCTCTTATACATATCTCATAGACATTTGGCAATAGACAACCAGCTACCCAGGTCACTTAAGGTGTAAATGGTTGCAAATCTGAGGTCCCACATCAGGTCCATTAACTCGAAAATGGTAAAAGATAGAGATAACTTTTAAATTCGGAGTCAGGAAATGAAAATTGCTACGGTATATGGAAATGAAGGCCTGACTTAGGAATAGGAAGAAAGTAAAAAAGTTGAAAAACTGAAAATATAATAAACATACAATACCGAAGAGTTTAAGGAAATTTAAACATTGTAATTAAAGAATATATCAAATTTTAAGGCCACTAGCTCATATAGTTTTTATAATTTAGGAAGTTTTTCGGCTAAAATTTTTATATTTCAAAAGTAAGTGATCACACTTCCACTGTAGCACTACGTACCATTAGCCCTCATCATTGGGTGAATTGTGATCTCAGAAATTACGTATGGGTGCTGTGCCGTGCCTCTGCGACCAAAATAAAACAAGCAAATATGAGATTAGAATCCAGGTCATATTCAATATATATCCCATAGACATTTTGCAATAGGCAACCCGGAACCCAGGTGAATTTATCACTAAATTTTGGCAAATTTTGAAATTCTATTACATTCCTAGGTGGTATTTTATCAAACTTTTCACTGTTTTTTCTTTACCTTTATGAATAAAATTTTTATTATTAAAATTTCTTTTTATGTCAAGGTCAACATATAAAATTAAAAATCAATGATACTGGTTAAAGAAAAATAGTTTGCATTAAGAAAAAATTTAATGAAAAAAAAAAATATAAAGAAAAAAAAAAAAAATATATATATATATATATATATATATATATATATATATATATATATATATATATATATATATATATATATAATATATATTATATATATATATATATATATATATATATATAATATATATATAATATATATATTATATATATCTATATATTATTATATTATATATATTATATTATACTATAATATATATATATTATCATATATATATATATATATATATATAGTTATAAAATGTTATAATAAAAATATGATAAAATATATAATAAAATTCATTTCAATATAATATATATTATTTATATATATATATATATATATTATATATATATATATATATATATATTATATATATATAATTATGTATGTATATATATATATATATATTATATATTATATATTACTATTGTATGATAGAAATATAATAAACGTTTATAAAAAAAATTCAATTTCAAATATTTATATATCACGTCGTCTCTACTATATATATATTATATTTATTGTATATATATTTACATAAATATTTATTATATATATATTAGTATATTAATATAATATATATAATCATGTTATATAATATAATATAATATAGGCTATATATATAATAAATATCTAATAAAAATATGATGAAAAAAATTTTTTGAAAAAAATATACAATATATATGAATAAATTTCCCTACCTTTTTTTTTCTTTATAGTTTCTCGATATATATATATATATATATATATATATATATTTATATATATATCTGGATATAAATAATTTATAAAAAATAAATATAATAAAATATTAAATAAAATTTATTCAAAGAAGATATATAATATAAATATATAATAATCTATATAGTTATATCATATAATTAAATATGTTATATTCTATATTTATATATATATATGTATTATTATATATATATATATATATATATATATATATATATATATATATATATTCTGTAAAAAAAAATAGGAATCGTTAGGTTAGGTAAGGTTAGGTTTACTTTTAGTTTAATTTCAATTTTAATGTTTATTTTAACACACTAGCTTAAAAAGCTCTTTTAGGAACTTGAATTATCCACAGTGCCCAATTGTCTACTTTCATACTTATTCTTTTTTTGAAAATTTATTTTAGAATACATACAAATATTCTTATATAGTTATAAATTACTTTATACAAAATATAAAATTAAATAAATTCATTTTCTACGATACACATATTTAGCTCTCTTATATTAAATATGTTCCCATATATATAATATATAATATATATATATATATATATTATAATTATATATATTATTTTATATATATATATTATAATATATATTATATATATATATATATATATATATATATATATTATATTATATATATATATATATATTCTATTAAATATATATATTTAATTCAATAGGTAGACAACAAATATATATATATATATATATATATATTTTATGTGTTTATATAAATTTATTATATATATATATATATATAAATATATTTATAGGTTATTATAGTTATATAAGTAAAAAAGTTGTTCAAGAAAAATAGAATATACTAAAAATATTATTTCTAAAGTATAATAATATATATATAATAACTATATACTTATATATATTATATATATAATATATATAATATATTTATATATATATATATATATATATATAGTATTATAATATATTATATATATATATATATATATATATATAATATATATATTATATTATATATAAATATATATAATTAGTTATAAAAACATAATAAAATATAATAAAATAATATATAAAATTTAAATTTTTAATATATATTATATATATACTATATATATTATTATAATATGATATTATATATTATATATTATATATATATAAGATTAATATATATTAATATATATTATATATATATATATATATATACTATATTATATATATATATATTATATATAAATTATTATATATATATATATATATATATATATATATCACTATATATAACATATATATATATGTTTATATTATATATTATATAAAATATTATCTATACTATATTATATATATATCTATTATATATATATATATATATTATATATATATATATATATATATATATATTATATATTATAATATTATATTCTATATTATACTATAATATATACTATATTTATATATATATATTATATATATTATATATATATATATATTATAATATATATATTTATATATATATACTAAACCTATATAATATATAAGATTACCCCTATTATGTAAACTGCTTAGGATCGTTAGGTTAGGTAAAGGTTAGGTTAAGGCTTATTCCTTAGGTTAGGTTCATTTTATGTTATTTTACACTAACATGTTATTTTTAAAATTTTTTTAACAGCCTTGATGAGTTTGCGTTGTTGTAGTTTTTATACTTATTCTTTTTTTGGCACATAAGTTTTCCGAAATCTCTACCATAATTCGAAAAGCCTTGCTTGAAACTTGT
>JABUQX010128293.1:5000-27500 GCA_015478945.1 Trachelipus rathkii
TTCCATTTAGGTTGTACAAGCTTTGCCACTCATGCCACACAAATCTGTGTAAATTAACAAATCTTATCATAAACTCGAACTAGGGAGACCCTGAAACCGAAACCTAAACCATATGGACTAATGGATGCCATACACCAAACTTTAACCGATATTGATCGTCATGGATCGAATGTTTCCGTAATAATGCAGTCTAATATAAAATGCTTGCTTTCATTATATATATATTATTATTATTATTATTATACATTCACTTTTGTCCCGCTTGAGCGGGTAGTGGTGCGTACAGCCTCCCCATTCACAAGCACCCTCTCTCATCTCGCCCCTCACCCCACCTCCCTCCACCCACTCCTGCTATCCCCTCGCCAAATACCCTACTCCTCTTCCTCCCATCCCTCCCTCCTCCAGCATCTCCCTTATTCCATCCATCCACCTCAAATTCCTTTTGATCTCCTTCCTCCTCTTCCTATCCCCTCCGCCTCCCAAACTCTCTTAACAACCACTTTCTGTTCCTCCATTCTCACTAAATGCCCATATCGTATCTTAACATTCCCTTCTGCTCTCTTCCCACCATTCATTCCCTTCTCCAATCACATTCTCCCTCACCACACCCTATTCCTAACTCTCTCCCTTCTACTGACCCAATAAACCCGTGTCTCTCAAACTCCTTCATCTCAAATACTTCCAACTTTTTCCTAGACCTGGCATTCAACCCCACGTTTCACACCCATACAACACCGTTGGTACACAGATTTTCTCAAACATATTTATCTTTTAACTTTCTGTATAGATCCCCTTTCCATATTTTCTGTACCACTCAAAGCTTCTCATTCTTCACCCTTATTCTCTGTATGCTCTCTATCTCCTCCATCATCCTCCCCTTACCCAACTCCATCCCTAAATATCTAAAAATCTTTTCTTCTTCCAATACTACCCCACTTTGGACCCTAACCCTCCCTCCTCTCTCTCCTCCTCCTCAAACACTAACACTTTACTCTTACCTGGATTTATTTTAAGCCCCTCTTGTCCACACATTCTCTCAAACTCCCTCACCAAATACCACAGCCCTTCCGCTCCGCCACTAAGGCAGTATCATCCGCAAACAGTATCATGTTCACTTCCTTTCTATCCAATACCATTACTCCACCTCCCTCCTCCTACCTATTCCTTCTTGCAACACTCTCCATAAACAAATTGAATAGCCACGGCGACATTACACACCCTTGCCTTCCACACACCATCCTGAACATCTCACTCCCTCCCCTCCTAACACTCTACACACACATTCTACTACTCCTATAAAAAGCCCTAATACTTCTTCCCCTAAATTACCCCCCACCCCATTTTCTCCACACACCCCCTCCATAATTCACCCCTATTTACTCTATCATATGCTTTCTCTCAATCTAAAAAACACCCATACACTTTCCCTTTCCTCTCCATACTTTTCTCCACAAGCATCTTTTATCAAACACTTGATCCATACAATCCCTCTTTCTTCCCCTCCCTAAACCCTCCTTTGTTCTTCCCCATCTCCCCTCTCCTGTTGTGGACCTCTTACTTCAATCAGTATTCTTCCAAGTAAGTACTTTCCTACCACACTTAAAAGACATATACTCCTATAATTTCCACATTCCATCCTATCCCTTTCCCCTTATACAGTGAGGAACCAAAACAACCATCCTCCCAACCCTGTGGTACCTCACCACTCCTCCAACATATGTTATATAATCTATACAGCCATTCCTCCACCCCCTTACCTCCCTTCTGCACATTTCTATTCTCACACCATCCAGACCTGCGGACTTCCCTTTTTTTCCTTTATTCACGGCCCTAATAACTTCCTCCATTTGTATTTCATCCTCCCCCTCCCTCCCCACTTCATTTCCCATCCTCACCTCTGTATTTCTCTTCCTCCCCTACCCCACCCCTTCATTCAATAGTCCACTAAAATATTCCCCCCCCCTTTTCCTCACCCTATCCTCTCCTCTCCTCCCATCCACTCCCCATCTCCTCTCTTAATCCTCTCCCCAACCCCTCCTTCTTCTTCCTTTTTTTAGTTAAATCTTCTTCCAGAACATTTTGCTCCTTGATTCAAAATTTTCCGTCACTTTTCTACACCATTCCCTCTTTTAGCTCTTCTTTCGCCCTCTCTCCACCGCCCTCTCTTTGCTTCCACTTCAACCCTTCTTGTTATTTCCATCTATCTTTCTCTCTCCCTTACTTCTCCCTTGAACCATTTCATTATAAGCCTCTTTTTCCCTTTTTCACCAATTCCTTTATTCACCTCCTCACTCCACCATTCACTCTCTTTCCTTCTGCTTGCCCCATTTTACTCCACATACCCTTCTGGCCTCACATACTGCCTCTCTGAATCTCTTCCACTCCATCTATCCCCAATTCCCCAGTCCCTCTCCAATTTCTCCACCTGCCCTCCATACCTCTCCTAAACTCCTCTTACACACTATCTCCTCCATTTTTTCCACCTTTATCTCCACTCTCCTCTTTTCTCCCCTCTCCCTATCACCTTTCCTCCCACCCTTATCCTGGCAACCACCAAATAGTGATCCGATATCCCCTCCCCCCCCCCCTAAATACATTTACATCTAACAATCTACCTCTATCCTTCCCATTTTCACACACACACACATAATCTAGTAACGCCTTCCCTCAAGTTATCTCACCAATTTCTTCCATGTATACTTATGATTCTCACTTTTTTAAACCACGTATTCCCCACCATCATTCTTCTTTCGACACACAACCCTACCTAGACTTTCTCCATTGAAGTATTCCTCTCCTCGTACCCCTGTGTTATTTATTATTCCTTCCTTCTTGCACCCCCACCCTTCCCACCTTTACAGCATTCAAACCTCCCAATAGACAAATTTTCTATTTGTACTCCTTTAAAATTTTTCTCAATGACTTCATTCAGCTCTCCCTCTAGAATCTTTCTCTCCTCCTCGCCTCATTCACTGGTGCGTACGCACATATAAAAACCCACATGAATTTCACTTTTACCCACATTATCCTAGAACTCACCTGTTTACACAATCTCACCTTGTCCCACATCTCTTTCCTGCAATTAATCCTAATTCTTCCCTCGCCTCGCTTGCCACTCTCAACCACCTCGAAATACATACCCTTGTATTCTCCAAAATTCATCTCCCTTCTTTCCCTTCAACTTAGTTTCTGTTATCCCTGTAGCACATCCAACCTTTTTTCTCCAAACATTTCAACTCCTATATATATATATATATATATATATATATAAAGTATATATATATATATATATATATATATATATATATATAGATAGATAGATAGATATATATATATATATATATATATATATATATATATATATATATATATATATATATATATATATATATATATATATATATACATATATATAAATACATATATATATATATGAACTTTTTACTAGGTGTGCTCTCTCTCTCTCTCTCTCTCTCTCTCTCTATATATATATATATATATATATATATATATATATATAGAAAGAGAGAGTAAATAGAGAGAGAAATATATAGTTATATATATATATATATATATATATATATATATATATATATATATTTTACAGATGTCACCACCACTCACGGGCAGAGCCCTATTCAAGGAGAGGGTGTTGAACGCCTCATAAGTATTCCATCAAACCAACGCAAACTACGCAAGTGATGAGCAAACCCAGGCTTTAAAGTGAGGGAGATTAAATTCAGCAGGAAACACAGAAGATGGAAGAGAATTCTGTAGGTTTACTATGTTCACAAGAAGGAAGCACTCCCAGCGAACAAGCCTGGTTACCAATATCAACAAAACTCATGACCATTTTTCTCTTGTGCTACGAGGGCAATGTAAATTTGGTGGGACGCGAGCGGTTTCCACCCTCCAGCATCTGAAGATACGTTACCTATGGAAAAGAGATAAAGCACCAAACATCTCAAGCGCTTAAAAAGAGATAAAGCACCAAGAGAACAGTTTATAAGCCTTTTGGCCTTGACCTGAATCTTCATCCAAAGTTGGGTGAAACCAAACTAGGAGCTCTTCAGATATGAGAATACCAAATTCATACAAGGGCGAATGAGCCCTTATATAGCTGGAGCAACTGAGAAGAGAAAAAGTCTCGCTCGCAAACAGAACTCCCAGTTTCTTTGAGGCCAGCCTAGCAACCCGTTGTGATGAGGCTTCCAAGACATTTTTTTGTTTATGTTAAGGCCAAGGATGTTGAGATATTGTCAACAGAGAGAGACGCAGAGAAAGAACCGTCAGAAGATAGGAAAGTTAGAAGGTGTTTTAGAGGGAGACGTAGGTAGTTGGGTTTTAAAAATTACTTGCTAAAGGTTGGAGACGACCTCACCCGAAATTCTATCCAGGGTCAGCGAGAATAGAATCGAAAGATTATAGAAATCGGAAAGATTTTCATGAGATGAGAAGCAATTATAAGACAGAAACCCTGAGGAACACCAATTAATAAGAAAGGAGAAGAAGAAGTTGCTCTAACAACAACAGCCGATATTGGAGCGATTTGAAAGAAAACTAGACATGGGGTACAAAGTGAAGGAGGATCCTAAAGGAGGGAGCTTGAGAGGCAGTGACGTGCCATACCCGGTCAAATGCCTTGGATATGCTAAGCGCCACCACACAAGTCTCCCCGTAGTTCCTGAGGACGGAAACCATAAATCAGTTAGATAGGAAAGTATATCGCCATAGACCTCGGAGCGCCGAAAGCCGTACTGGCGATCGGAAAAAAAGTGAATGAGACCCAGATGATCTAAGAAATGAGAGTTGGAAGGGTTTTCAAAGACTTTAGATTGAATACAAGTGAGAGCCATAGGGCGATTGTTAGAAGGATCAGAGGGTTTCCTTTTTTTTCAAATTCAGGTTGGACATGTGCTTCCAACACTGAGGGAAAGTATTAGGTATTGATACAGAGAATATAGTTGAACGATGGGCGGTCACATATATATATATATATATATATATATATATATATATATATATATATATATATATATATATATATATATATATATATATATATATATATATATATATATATATATATATATATATATATATATATATATATAAATATATATATATATATATATATATATATATATATATATATATATATATATATATATATATATATATATATATATATATATATATATATATATATATAGAGTATATATATATATATATATATATATATATATATATATATATATATATATATATATATATATATATCAAATAAAGTTCTTCCTTCTTCTAAACCAAAGTTTTTTTCTTTTTCTAACGTTTTTTGTAGTTCGATTCCAGGATTAACTTAACATTTAAATTATTCCACGCACAGATGCCGCCTCCGCCATCCGATATGGGCATGAACTGTCGCCATCTTTAATGGGTTAAAAGCGTTATTAAAGTGGTTATCTTACCTTTTTCGTTTTTAATTTTGCATAATAATTTTATTTATTTGGAACAACTTTAAATAAAAATAAGAGAATTTTAACGTAACATTACGAAATTTGCAAAAATAGATCGTTTTTATAATGTTAACTCAAAGATGACTGAGTAGCAATGAGTGCAGGAGTCGCCTCTGATATATATATATATATATATATATATATATATATATATAAAGATATATGGTTATATTATTATTATATATATATATATATATAGAGGATATATATGTTAGATATATATATATATATATTATACGTAAAAATTCGTTTGTCAAATCCTCTTTTTTAAAGATCGTCTTTGACACTCAGTGGTCTTCGTAATATATGAGTTGGCTATTTTTTTTTTTAATTACCCGCGTTTTTCTTTAGCCGCCCATTTCGCAGAGTGCAGAGTAAGATATGCTTCATTTTGTCTCTACTATAACAAAAGTCGCGGAGTTTTTAACAACTTAGAAAGGCTGTAACTTTTTTTCCTAAGAACGTCAATAAATATTTTTTCTTTTTTTTTATTATTCATTATTATTTCTTTTAGAGTAGCTATATCCTGTGATTTTTAAAGGAACTGTGATGCCAGGTATAATCAAGAATTCTAATGGGTAAATGTAAGTTTGAAAGGTCATATGTGTGATTGACATATGGTCCATCTGGGGTAATGTTGAAGAGAGTGAGACTTTTCTGGGATTATGAATAGATATTTTTGGATGGGGTGGTAGGGAGCTTAAGATTGATTATGTTGGGGTGACCTAAATGTATTGATAGATCAAAGGGGATGGTATAACATGTACCTTTGGGGTTGTTCAAGAAAATGAGAATGGTAGGAAGGTGATTGATTTCAGAGGAGAGGTATATGTAAGTAATACTTTCTTTAAAACGCAAGAGTATTAATAAGTATACTAGAGTTGGTGTAGGTGAGAGATATGGTATCGAAGTGAAAAGTATGACTGATTTGTGTTGGTAAGATGTTGAAGTCTGTGTTGGATGCGTTAAATCAGTGAGGGGCTATAGGAATGGGATTACTGACCGCTTATGTTAAGTTTCTTATAAAATTGCTTAGTGGGGCGCTTTTTGATTAGAAGAAGGTGATATGTAAAGCAGTGGAGAATTAAGAGTGAGAAGTTATGGGAATGAAGTAATAAGTAGATAAGACAGAGTTCAATACAGTTGAATGTGAACAAGTTGAAACGGAACCACCTGGAAGCAAAATGAACGAGGCAGCTGGAAAGATAGTAGTGCAAAGAAAGTAAGGATGTGCTAAAGTAGGAAGTAGAACAGTAATGTTAGAGGGGAATGAAAAGGTGATGCGTGTTATTAAAAGTAAAGAAGTGGTTGAATGTACTTAAAAAGTCAATGATGAAGTTTCAAAAGAAAGCAGCTACATATGGGAATATAAAAGAGGAAAAAGAAATACAACGTAGAGGAAAGAGGTAAATGAAATAGCTTTAACATGATGAACGGGGACTTACAAGGGAATAGGAAGTTAGTTTCTGGAAGGAAGCCCGAAAGATTAAGAATGAGAATAAGGAGAATAAGGAATAATGAATAGGGATGGTACTTTCGTAACTGCTGAAATAGATGTGAGGGGAGTGGAAGGAACACTTCAAAAAGAATCTAGATAACATTGGCAGTAATGAAGAGTGTGATAGTGAATGTGTGTGTGGGTTTGAAGGTGCAAGAAGGAATAGTTATTTTTGGGATGAAAGTTATTAGTAAGGAGGAGGTAGAGTGAGAAAGTTAAAGTGTAAACAGGTAAGGGAGCATGAAATTACTTACGGAAAAAAAGAATGGAGGTGAGGTGGTGATTGATTGGACTTGGAAGTTTGTGTAACAAAGAATTTATGGAGGGAGTTCCGAGGGATTTGAGAAGAGCAGTAATAGTATCCTATATAAGGGTAACTGTAGGACTTATAGGGAAATTAGTTATTGGGTGTTATAGGGAAGATATATGCTAATATTTAAAAAAGAGTAAAAGGAGTGAATGAAGGACTGATTGGTGGAAGAACAAGTGGTGTGTTTAGGAGTGGTAGAGGATGTGTGTGGATCAAATCTACATTGAAACAAATGATTGAGAAAATGAGCTAGAAGAAGAATAAATTGTATTTAGCTTTTATGGATTTGCAACAGGCGTTTGATATGATTAATAGGGAAGTTCCATGGCAGGTGTTGGTGATAGGCTTTGAATGGAATCAAAAAGTATGTATGACGATAGTGAAGAGTGTGTAAGAATAAGGGTGTCGAAATTGACTGGTTTAATATTAATTGCGAGGAGGCAGGGATGTGTTATTCTCCTTGGTTTTTAATTGGTATATGGATAGGGTTATGAAAGAATTAGAGGAGCGGGGGCATAAGATGGTGTTAGAATGATGAAGAATGGAAGAGTGGAGGGTGCCCTACCTATTTTATAGGGATGATTTGGTTCTGTGCCGTGAATTTGAAGAGAGTTTGAGAAAATTGGTAGAGAGATTTGACAGGGTGTGTAAAAGGAGGGGTTTGCAAAATAGATAAGAGTAAGGTTATGGTTGTGAGTGAGGACAGTCCTCGGTGTGAAGCTATGTTGGATGGTGAGCAGCTGGAACAAGTTCTTGAGTTTAAATATTTAGGATATATGTTGATGAAAAGGGAATGGATGATGCAGAGTGTAGTAGAAAGTTGAAAATGGTAGGAAGGTGGCAGGTTCAATTAAATCCTGGGGATGTAAATGGACTAAGTCTTGAGAGCGCTAATCTATAGCACAATGTGTTCAGATGGACAATTTAGGGTTAGCGTGAGAAGAATTGATAAAGATAGGAATAATATTAGAGAGTTGTGTGGTGAAGAAAGGGACTGTCTCCTGATAATTAGTGGTCCTGAACAAGTGTTAATGTTCAGATGGACAATCTTAGGTGTGTTAGGGCGTGAGAAGAATTGATAAATGAGAAAGAATGTATTAAGAGAGTTGTGTGGTGTGAAGAAAGGGATAAACAAATGAGAGAATAAATGAAAAATGTTGAGATGGTTATGAATATGGAAATATGGATGGTGGATGATAGTTGTTTAATGGGAAGGGATGTATAGGTGTGAGTGTTGGGAATCAATCAGCTGTGAGACCAAAGAACAAGTGAATTATCAGTAAGGAATGCCTCTATTTTGTTATTAGTTATTTTTTATTTTAAGATATTATTTTTTAGTTTTGCATCTATAATGCTTCCCAACCACATTTCAAAAACACGTAGGGAGCTTTTAAAGTTTATATTTAACGTGTCTCATTAATACATATATCTTTAAAACCAGAGCTAATATAAAGATTTTAACGTCATATTCGTTTTTCCCAGCCTAAAATTTGCATTTTTTTTAGATCGAAAGCAGAGAAAACCTCCTACGCCACGATGGGTTCTTATTATTATTATTATTATTATTATTATTATTATTATTATTATTATTATTATTATTATTATTATTATTATTATTATTATTATTATTATTATTATTATTATGATATTACTTATTGACAATTATTTAGTATTAGGGCCCCAGCTGGTACTTTTATAGAATTTGAGAACGTAGCTTTAATATGATATGGAAAAACTAGGTAATAATATTAATAAACCCGCACACACACACACACACACACATTATATATATATATATATATATATATATATATATATATATATATATATATATATATATATATATATATATATATATATATATATATATTTTTTTGTTTGTAAAGAAATATATATATATATATATATATATATATATATATATATATATATATATGTTAGTCCTCTCTGGTAAAGGGCAGAAAAGTCTATCTAATTCGACAACAACTGGGGAGGGGGAGATTCCTCAGGCATATCCACTTCGAAGCGACATGCCCCGACACGTTGTTTAAAAGCTACCCAAGTCAAAGCGTAGTTGGAAAATAAAGAAGGGATAAAAGTTCGAAAGTTTATAAGGAAGTGCATGTAAGACTGACATTGCAGTTAAGTCAAAAGTCATAGAGTTGAATAGAAAATGGATGAGATTGTGCAGAAAGGCGTGTCGCACGAACCCTTCTCAATGGTGGAGGTATGAGAATGAAGAGTTCAAAAGAGCAGTGTCCGTTGTAGAAGCGATACGGTAAAGAGAGAGTGACGCGAAAATTAGTCAGGTAGAAAGAGACTGAAGAGAGTTAATAAGATGAAAAGTCCTAGACTCCATCCACCTTTTCAATTAGAGATTGTGAGGCATACATCAAAGAGGGGTGAACGACATCCCTATGAAGAGCTAGATAAAGATCAGAGGTTAGCTGCCTCAATGCCGTCCTTCTAGTGTTGACTATTTGTGTTTGTCTGTCGAAATGAAAGGAGTATTGAAGTGTGGAGTCGTCAAGATAGGAGTGGAAAGGTGATGAAGTAATAGAGAGAAGGTTATCAATAAAAAGTAGAAAGAGATAGTAATAGATAGAACAGAATCACTATATATAGATTTAAAGGATGAACGGTTGATGTCTACAACAGCTACTATAGAACGACCGGAAAGAAAATCAGAGAGAGGGTCACAGAGAGAAGGATATATACCGAAAGAGTTTAGAAATTAAAGTTTAGTGCCAGACTCTATCAAAAGCTTTCGATATGCGAAGTGCCACCGCAAAAGATTCACCGAAATGCAGAATGGAAGAGGACGAAAAATCAGAAAGAAGAGAAAGAAGATCAGAAGTAGAGGATTTCTTACGAAAGTCATGCCTGCGATCAGTCAGAGATAAGATTAGAAGAATTGAGATGTTTCCAAACCTTCATGTTATTAAGGATAGATTCGAAAATTTTAGAAAGACAGAAATTTAAGCGATAGGACGATAGCTGGAGAGTTGTGATGGGTCCTTTTTTGCGATACAGGATGAACGAGCGCACTTTTCCAACCAGAAGTGAAGATCGAAGTAGAAAGAGAGTCTCAATAGTTTATCAACCCAGGATGAAAGCTCGTAAGCACAAGTTTTGAGAATCACAGGAGGAATACCATCAGGACTGTCTTCTTAGTATTAAGCTCAAAGAAAGCAAGAATCATATCTTTTAAAGAAATTACAATATTAGGCATAAATGAGACATAAATATCTAAGATTAAATTAGACACAAAAATTTGAGAAAAGAGTTCAGTTTTAGTGGAAGGTAAAGCGTCAGTTGTGATCAAGTTATGTCAGCAGCTGAGTTGGGAATTTCTCCAATTTCGGTGGAAGTTGGTGATTTTTTAAATTTGCAATATTGCAGATCAATCAAGTCATGCCGGAAGCTGACTTGGAGATTTTCTCTCACTCCATTTGAATTTAGTGTTTTTGACGATTGATACTTCAAAATTCGGATTTTCGAGGTCGAGGTCGACAAGACCGTTTTCGAACTCTCACAAAATGGGGGGGGGGATTTCCTTGGCCGGTTTGAACATTTCAAATGATAGAGAGATCATTTCTGATGGTTCAATTCAATTTATCCAGTTCTTTATACACAACATCGACGTTTAAATAATATTTCTACAATCTCTGCTTGGGTAGTTCCAACAATCTTTATTAATTGATAGAAATAATTATGTAATCGGTACTTTGTTTTTGAAATATATCGATTGTAGCAACAGAGGAAATACTGGGGTGCTAAAGGGGGAGAGTGGGTAGGGTATTTGTGCCGAAAAAATACCAGTCATTAATCATATGATGGATGACATTTTACGACAGGTGGTTGTAAAAGATTGAATAGAATGATTAATTATCTTTGAACGTTGAATCACCTGCCGGACCAACAGTGTCCGTATCCGCAGTCTCAGAAAATAAGTCTTAAAACCGCAATAGTTTAGTTTTTTTTTTAACCTTCAAAAAGATATCCGATCCCTACTAAAACACGTAACCGCACTTGGTGCGTCATTACCTTGTCGTAGACGAGGTATGGAGTTTCTACACCACGGGGTGGGTGTAAACCCCTAAAAATAGGTTTCAGTGACTATACCATCATCTAAATTGAAAAATGAAAAAATAAATAATAAATAGGTTAATAAACCTAAATTAATATATTTATATACCCTACTATCTCCGTGGGAGGGGGAATTGGCCCGTAAGTGGGGCCTCAAGCTATGAATAACCAAATGAAAAATAAATATATAAATATGAGAATAGAACGTACCCCATCCTATGTAAAGAAACCTTATTAGGAGTCAAAGAAGGAATTAGAGCAGGGACATGCGATGCGTCATTCTATGTGTTATCAGATACGTAGAATCCGAATTTGCATTTTTCAAAACTCTAAGGGAGTGTTTAAACACCCGAAAATGTGGATCCCAAAAGAAAAAAGGAAAAAGAGGGAGAAACCCCAGGAGGGCTTAAAAGAAGTAGATGGAAGGAAGACGAAGGATTGCAGGAGGAATTAGAAGTGGCAAGATCCAAATGAGGTGCGCGTCGTCCCAAAAATGGGATTTCATTCCTAAAATGAATTTTTTTTCTAGAGAAATTCGTAGAATATTGAATACATGCGTGGTTACTATAGCAACCGGGCGTTGTACGATATACGGACTCTGTTTTTTATAAGAGCCGTTATACTTGTTAATTATAACGAATCTTTACTTCTTTCTCTCTCTCTCTCCCTCCCTTTCTCGACATCATACCTAACTCACATAACCTAACTTAAACTAACAACCTAACCTAACTTATCTTAACAACGACTCTTCACTTGTCTGTCTGTCTGTCTCGTTTTCTTCTGTTGTCTCGTCTCTCTCTCTCTCTCTTCTCTTCTCCTCTCTCTCTCTCTCTCTCTCTCTCTCTCTCTCTCTCTCTCTCTCTTCTCTCAAAATATTCCAATAAAATCTTTAAGTGATGCAACCTACCTCACATTAACAATATCACTTCAAGTACCAATACTTAAATTGCCACGACTTTTCACATAACTGATTCTGTTTTAATGTGTACATCACGTCCTACGGTATATCCCGTTTTATATGAGTTGAGTGGCAACTTTTATGTTTTAACATATTTTTTTTTAATCTGTAACATTTATATTTAAATTTTTTTCACATATTTTTTTTAGTACGTTTTATTTTTAAGCGTTAACTTTAATATTTTTTAGATTTTTTCATTCTACGTTAAATAAAAAAAATTAGGTTTAAAATTTTTGCTGAAATTTTAAAAATTTTATTAAACGTGTTTTATTGACCCTGAAGCAGCTAAACATTGACGTAAACTCATTCACGCGCCACCTCACCTACTCTCCGTGATCAATTGATTCAAATCATATATGTATCAGCATTTATTGTATTACAAAACTCACATGTTGTTTAAACATAACATAAAATAAGTTCTTTGTACATGGAAACAGAAAAACGTTTTATATTACTATATAACTTTGTATAAAAAAATATCTGAATATCCTGAAGTTTTTAATCACTGCTCCCCTTTATATTTCTAAACACTAACATATATTTACGAAGAACATTTAATACTAGGTAATTTTTTGTCTTACAAAATTTCTCTTTTCTAACTTAACCTAACCTGACCTGACATAACCCAACCTAATTTCACATTAAATTTAGGTTAAAGATGTTTGTTAGACAGATATTGATTGTTAGGTTAATTTTCGATAGGTTAAGCTTTGGTAGGCTGAGCAATATACTTTAAAGGTAGATGGTAAAGCTTAGACATATGTTGAAAGTATGTTAGACTATGAAATAGTGTTAACAGTAAATGATACATTAAATATTTTTTCTGAAGGTAGTTTGACTGATATTGCTGGTAAGAGAATGCTAGGTTAAATATGTTAGGTAATGTCAAGTTAACTTAAATTTGTTATGGATAGGATATCCCGAAACATTTTAAAAAGTAACGGAATGACTAAACTTATATATAACCTTTGAGAATGTCCAGAAACATCTTAAAATGTTGCAAAGTTCGGTTGCAGATCTTTTGAAAGCATCTCAACTATTGTATGTGGATTTATTGTACGAGTCTCTATATTTATAAATACAATTAAATACTGCTTAGGGCCTTTCAATTTTTGATAGAAATATTTAAAGTTTTTAATAGATTTACTAGTTAGGTTATGTAAAGTTTTTGCCAGTGTTGCATGTTATAGTTATATTATGTTATGCTAAAACAAGAATGAAAGGTATAGCATCATGTTGTGAAGTGGACGGAGTCTAAATGATAAGCCAAAAGTATTCTCTGAAATTTTATTATTATTATCATTATTATTATTATTATTATTATTATTTATTATTATTATTATTATTATTATTATTATTATTATTATTATTGGTGTATCGTTTTTGCGCTACTATTAAACGTAATCAAGTTATAATATGCCAGCATACTATGCTGAACAAGTTTTACATGTAAAGTTATAGAGTAGTATATAAAAATTACCTATGTGCAAAGAATTTGTTTTTTGTTATGTTTTTATACAACAAGCTATTTGCATTACAATAAATGCTGATATTGAACATGAATCAGTTGATCAATTGATCAGGAGGATGGGGTGGGTGGTTTGCAATAATGTTTTACTGGTTTTGGGATCAAAAAGTTAATATTTTTTACCTAAAAAACGAAAAAGGTTAATAAAAATAGAAAACAAGCATTAAAGAATAAAAATTAAGTAGAAACAAAATGTTAAAAAAATGTAAAATAAAACTTATAAATATAAAAACAAAACAAAACAGTAAACTTGAAATAAAATTTATAAAATAATCAAAACTTAACAAACAATATAAAATTAAAGTTCCTTAAACGAAAATATGAATAATAAAGTCAACGCTTACAAAAAGAAAACGAGGTATAAATAAAATATATTAAAATTTTCGCCTACAAAAAGAAAACGTGTTAAATATATGAAAAGAAATTAAAATGTAAATGTAACAGCTTAAAAATATAAATATTAAAGTCTGAAATGATTTATTTTGAAGTACTGATAAACGATGATAGATTAGTGGTTCTTAACTTTTTGGGATGTGTAATGCACACTTTCAACTAGTTATATTACCCAATAACCCCTTTCATTTGGGAGAGGCAGGAAATGTGACTAAATTTTATTATACATGGATGATAAAATAGTTTTACTAAAAGATGCAGAGTATAAGATTTAAAAATTACGTTAATAATAATGAATAATGACTAACATTGTTAATTTACCTTAATTGTGACCTAATGACTTTATTGTGCTTGATGAAATCTGCGAGATTTTCTATATCGGTTCAATGATTATCAAGCGAAGTAGCAAGTCTTCCCTTTGACTAACCAATTTATTTTGCTGCATAGTAAGAATTTGCAACACTGCGCTGAAGTGTCTTTCTCCACCAAGTATGAAGAAGGAAAAACAAGTATGTAATTTCATTTCCTACCAAAGTTTAGGATACTTGCTTTGCATTTTGGGTTAAAATGATTCATAACCAAGCTGCTTAAAATGTACTTTAGCTTCGAGATCATTGCAAGTCGACAATTTCTTCATGTAAATTTTGGTAAGCAGAAGAGGCATCAGAAGGTAATGAATCTATGACACAATCAGGTATTTCAAGATCATAAAGATCTAAAAATCTGGTCATAAAGTCTTCTTTCAGAGTCTGCAGGTGAGAACAATACCATTCAATATCTGTATCTAAAATCAAATCACTATCATTGCCTTCTATAATTTGTAGGCTTGGGAACTGCAGGAAATCATTCCTCGCTTCGCTTTCTTTGGAGAATGATAATAAGATTTATATTACTTCTCTGTTATTTGATTTTAATCTCATTTAGTTTGGTAAATATATCTGAAAGATAGGCAATATCAAACTTTATGTTTCTTAGATTATCGTACAATTTCTCATCACAGGAATTAAAAAATTATAAAACAGTATCGTACAAATTATTGAAACGCTTCAGTTTCCATTTGAGAGCCATCGTTTCTCGGTATGCAGCAATAGATGCTCAAGATTCTCTCCATTTTCGTGGCATAGCTACCGAATGACCAATGGGATGTTTTATAGCCAAGTGTTCTAGATGGATAATACAGTGAGTTGTAAATATTTGTGAAACAACTTCTTTTCAATGTGCTATATAAATCCACGATAACGACCTATCTGTCATCTGTTGTTGCACATGCAATAATATGTGACAGGAATATTCTTTGTATTAAAAATTTTTTGAACAATCTTAAAAATTGTTGAACATTTTGTGTCAAGAACCATTTGTTCCAGAAAGAGAAATTCTTTAACAATTTCCTTAGTAGAATTTACATAGCGGATGTTGGCCATTAGTAAAGATTCATCATCACGTAACGTTGACTCTTCAAGTTGCAGAAAATTATTTTGTCTTTAAAGCCTCACATAATTTGTTTTCAACTTTTTTTTCCCATTTCATCTATTCTTAATGCTACTGCACTATTACCGAGAGGAATTGACGTTCTTACAGTACTTTTACCTGAGTAAATCATGGTATCCAAAGCTTCCTTTATTACTGGCAATAAAAGAGTTTCGCCAATGGTATGTGGCTTTTCACATTTTGCAATTATATTTTTCCTATGTCAGAAGGTTTTTATCAATAGCACTGATGTGCGTTATTTAAACGTAATCTTTTTTTTCAATATGTATTGTTTTCAATGTTTATCTTTCAGTTTATTTAGGTAAATATTAACAACCCTCACGTATAATGGAAAAACTATTGAAGATCATAAATTCATTTAATTATGCTAGCTCACCGCCCACCTCAGCGCTCCTTAGAGTATACTGCCCCTCTAATCAAGCATAGCGCCCCCAGGGGGCGATTTTGCCCATGTTAAGAACCTATGTGATAGATTAACTAACGATACGACGACAGAGGTTGTATAAAGGCTAAGTTAGGAAAGATATTATGTTTTAACAGCAATTGATAGGTTAAATGCATAACAAGTGATGTTAGTTTGACATATTTTGGTATGAAAAATGTATGTTAGGTTAAGTTTTAATAAGTAATATATTGAAAAGTACTATGGTTAGTTAGGGAATAGGTTAGATCAGTTTGGCAATGGTAGTTTCTGTTAGGTTATGATAGTATTTGCAGTCTTATGTGAAGTTTTGAAAGATATTGGTACGTTAACAGCTAATTATACGCTTTTGATACGAGATAAAGTGTTCATGTAGAGCTATTGGATTGAAAAGTCGGATTAGATTAAGTTTTGTAGATATGATAGTTTGTTAGGGTATACAAGACACCTTATAAAGGGATATGATAAAGTTAGGTAAAATTATGATAGTATGTTAGAGTATGAATTATTGTGTTAACAGTAATTTATAGGTTAAATATTTGCGTGATGATAGTTTGACTGATATTACTAGGTAATGCTTAGTTTTGGTAGGTTGCGATGATTTAAGGTATACATGTTAAGTTATTTTGTTAGGTTAGTGAATGTATTTTTATGTTAACAGTATTAATTTCTTGGGAACTTCATAAACATTTAAGGTTATTCGAGGTTTAAGTATTTTAAGCTGTTTTATAAGGCTTATTAAAGGTTGTCAGATTATAAAGTCTCTTCGTGAATATATGTTAGTGAAAGTCTCTCCTTGAATAGGCTACGCCCTTTGAGGTGAACTTAAAAAAAAAAAAAAAAAAAAAAAAAAAGGTTGTCAGATTATAGTCTCTTCGTGAATATATGTTAGTGTGTAAAAATATAAACTGAAGCAATGGCTAAATGTTTGGCAGTATATTTCTTGTTAAACGTTTATGTAAAGTTATATAATAATATTAAACTTTATTCAGTTTCAGTATACAAATAATTTACTTTAATGTTATTTTTATGCAACATGCGGATTTATATTAAAATAAAAGGGTGGGTTGGATGGTTGGTATTAGTGTTTTATCGCTTTTGGGTCAATAAATTAATATTTTTACCTAGAAAACGTAAAACAGTTAACAAAAACAAAAAAGAGCAAATATTTTACCAAAAACAAAATGTTTTTTAGAAATGTAAAAATAAAACTTAAAGTATTAAAACTTAAAACAAAACAGTAAATTTGAAATAAAACATAAAATTATAAACATATAAAAATCAAGTTTCTAAAAATAAAATATAAGTAATAAAGTCAACGCTTCCAAAAAAAAAATATATATATAAATAAAATATATTAAAGTTAACGATTACAAAAAAGAAAAGATTTAAATAAAATATATTAAAATTAACGCTTACAAAAAGAAACGGTTTAAATATGTGAAAAGGATTAAAATGCAAATGTTGAAGCTTAAAGAAAATATAAATATCAAAGTCTGAAATGGTTTATATTAAGGTATTGATAGATGATGATAGATGATCTGATGAGGTTGCATAGAGGCTAAGTTAGATCAGGCATTAAATGCACAATAAGTGATGTTAGTTTAAAATATGTTGGTAGTTTGATGCATGTTAGATTAAGTTTTTATAAATAATATTAGGAAAACTACTTTTGCTAGTTAGGGAAGAAGTTAGTTCAGCTTGGCTATGGTAGTTTTTGTTAGGTTATGTTTTGTTTTGTAATCTTATGTTAAGTTTTGATAGATATTGGTGCGTTAACAGCTAATGATACTTTTTTGTTACGAGATAAATTGTTTATGAAGAGATATAGATATGACTGATAAGTCAGATTAGATCAAGTTTTCATAGGTGTGATAGTTTGCTAGGGTATACAAGACACCTTAAAAAGGGATATGCTAAAGTTAGGTAAAATTATGATGGTATGTTAAACTATGAATTGGTGTGTTAAGAGTAATTTATAGGTTAAATATTTGTATGATGATAGCTTGATTGATAGTGCTAGGTAAGAAAATGTTAGGTTAAGTTTTGATGGCTTATGTTAGGTTAACTACCTTTGACAGGTACGGAACTTTGCTAATTCAATCTATAGATTTATGAAATCAATAACTCGCTTAGGTCACCTTCGACGAAATATTTTAAAGTTTTTGATAGAATAGGTTATGTTAATTCTAGTATTTGTTAAGTATTGGTGTGAAAACACATTTATGTGTATATAAGCCAAACAAGAATGAAAGGTAAAACGTTATGTTACGATAGTGGGCGGGGCTTAAAATGCGATAAGCCTAAAAGTTTTTCTTGTTGGTTATTGCTATTTTCTGAAAGTGATTAACTCTACAATTGTGCAATGTTTTGCAAAGCATATAAAGTTATCAGGTTATAAAGTCTCTTCGTAAATATATGTTAGTGTGTAGAAATATAAAGTGAAGCGTGAATAAATGTTTGCTAGTATATTTCATGTTAAATATTTATGTAAAGTTATATAATAATATAAAACATTTTTCAGCTTCCATGCACAAAGAACTTATTTATGTTAGGTTTAAACAATATGAGAGTTTTGTAAAACAATAAATGCTGATACATATATGACTTGAATCAGTTGTTTAATTGAACATGGCGGGGTGGTCAGGGGTGGTGTGAGTGGTTTTCATTAGATTTACTGCTTCATGGTCAATAAAACACAAATTTTTGATAAAATATTTAAAATGTATAATTTTTTTTTAAAAAATTTAATAATGAAAATTTTTTAATAAAACTTTAAAACTTTATATATATATATTTTTTAATTAGCGCTAAAAGAAAAAATATAAAAATTATTAAAGTTTACGCCTACAAAGAGAAAACGTTTTAAATATGGAAAAAAAATTGAAATATAAATGTTACAAATTAAAGAAAATATATTAAAACACAAAAGTTAACACTCAAGGCACAGATAACGGGATACATTGTATGACATCATGTTCCCATTAGAACAGAATCAGCCATGTGAACACGTTTTATATAAAATTGTGGTAATTTAAGTATTCTTAGTATATGCAGTGGTTCCCAAGCTTTTCCTATTCGTGTTACGATTGTTTAATTTAACGCTGCCACGGCACACACTTTGGGAACCACTGGGATATGGGAAATTGTTTATGTTAGGTAAGCTGAGATCATGTTAAATTAGGCTAGGTTAAGTTAGAAAAGAGAAATTTTGTAAGACATTAAAAATTATCAGGTTATAAAGTTCTTCGTAAATATGTTATGGTTTAAAAATATGGAGTGAAACAGTGCTTAAGTATTTGTTAGCATCAGTATTTCATGTTAAACGTTTAAGTAAAGTTTTAAAATAATACAAAACTTTTTCAGTTTCCACGAACAAAGAACTTATTTCATGTTATGTTTAAACAACATGCGAGTTTTGTAATACCATAAATGATGACACATATATGACTCGAATATAAGCGATCAAGTGATCAGGGAAGTGTGGTGAGGTGAGTGGTTTGAGTTACTGTTTTACTGCTTTAGGGTCAATATGACAAAAATTTGCAGTAAAATTTTAAAATTACAAAATTAAATATTTTTAAAAAACATTATAAAATACAATGAATACAATGTATACCGTCGTTCACATTATAACAGAATCAATCATGTGAAAACGTATTATATAAAGTTGGGGTAATTTAAGTATTGCTAGTATGAACGATATTGCTTATGTTAGGTAAGGTTAAATCATATTAAATTAGAATAGGTTAGTTATGTTAGGTTAAGCTAGAAAAGAGAAAGATAGAGGAAGAATGAGATAGGTAGGGAGATAGATTGATGGAGAGAGAGTATAGAGATAGAGAGAGAGAGAGAGGGAGAGAGAGAGAGAGAGAGAGAGAGAGAGAGAGAGAGAGAGTAGAGAGAGATTCGGTATTATTAATAAGCTAGGTGTTAGGTTAATATGTTATATTATGATAAGTTAGCATGATGTCGAGAAAGGTGCAGAGAGAAAGAAGTAAAGACGTTATAATTAAGCAGTGATAGTAGAATGACGACTCTAAACGCTGATCTTGGGTAAAAGAAGTAGTAAATTTTGTAGCTGGAACCATCAGAAATAGATCTTCCGAACATTTGAAACCTGAAAGTCGACCAAGGAAACCAAAACCCCATTTTTGTGGCTATTCTACCTGAGGATCGAAATTCTCGAAAACGGTCTTGTCAACTCGAAAAAGTAATTTCAATTTCTTCGAACGTCAAAAAACTAATTGAAACAGAGTTAGGGAAATTCACAAGTCAGCCGTCAACGTGATCGGTTTTTGACTGCTCCAGGTATTCGAAAATCTGATTGTGTACCTTTCTCGCCTCTGACAAACCTAACATTTCTCTCCCTCCAGGCATTCCATTATTAACTCAATCCACTATTTCTTCGGTCTCCCAGCCGGTCGATTCCCAGCACATTCACCAATGTACATCCGCTTAATCAACCGACTATCATCCATCCTTTCCACATGACCAAACTATCTCAACGTACTTTCATTTATTCTCTCATTTACCCCTTTCTTCACACCACACAACTCTCTAATATATTCATTCCTCGTTTTATCAATTCTTCTCACACATAACACGCCCCTAAGATTGTCGATCTGAACACATTGCACTTTAGATCTATACCTCTTATTCCGGACCATAGTCTCACTACTGTACGTTAACACAGGTAACAAATATACCCTCAAGTAAGGCCCTACCACTCAAGACTTAATCCCTTTACATCCACCAAGGATTTAATTGCACCAGCCACCTTCCTGTCATTCACAACTTCCTACTACACTCTCCATCATCCGTTCCCTTTTCATCCAACATATCCTAAATATTTAACCTCAGACACTTGTTCCAGTTGCTAACCATCTAACATAACTTCACACCAAGGAATGTCCCTCACTCACAACCATAACCTTAGTCTTATCTATGTTTACTTTCAAACCCTTCTTTACACACCCTGCCAAATCTCTCTACCAATCCTCTCAAACTCTATTCAGATTCGCCACACAAAACCAAATCATCCGCATATAATAGGTAGGGAACCCTCCACTCTTTTCCATTCTCCATCATTCTAACACCATCCCCGCCACCCCCGCCTCTAATTCTTTCATAACCCTATCCATTTCTACATTGAAGTTTTTCTGGAGAGATTACACATCCCTGCCTCACTCCATTATTACATTATTAAACCATTCTGTACTTTGACTTATTTAATTTTATTCTTGCTACACGTCATAACACCGTCTGCAGTACTTTGATTCCATTCAGAAGCCTACCACCAACACAAGAGTATCAATAAATATACTAGAGAGCTCCTTTATTAATCCTATCATACGTCTGTTGCAACTCCATAACCTAAATAATATTTATTCTTCTTCTCCCTTATTTTCTCTAACCATTTGTTTTCAATGTACAGATTTGATCCACACATCCTACCACTTCTAAACGCACCATTTTCTTTCACCCAATCAGTCTTTTTCAATAGTCGACGCACTCTTTCGATTCAAAATACCAATATAAATCTTCCCTACAATATTCTCAATAAACTAATTCCCTTATAATTCCTACAGCTACCCTTACCCCTTACCATTTTATAAGGGATATTATTACTGTTCTCCGTATTTGTAGTTATTACTGTACCTCCTCAAAGAAAATATACTTTTAAAGCTTTGTTGGCCAATAAACTTAACCCACCAATCACCATCTCTCCTCCACATTCTTGATTATTGCACCAGAAAATTGTCGACCAGACCTGCATGAATTACCATACCATTCCTTAACTTTCTCACTCTACCCATTAATATCTCCTCCTTACTAATGACCTCATCCCCAAATACTTATTCCTTCTTGCACCATTATTATACTTACCACGTCTCTTCATTACTGCCACTGTTATAGATTTTCGAAGTGTTCTCCACACTCTCCTCGCATCCATTTCACCTCTGAAAGCACCATCCCTATTCGACTAATTCTAGCAGATTCCCTTTAGTTTCATTCTTAACTTGTCAAAAGTTTCTTCCAGAAGAGCTTGCTATTCCCTTACCCTTGTTTGTCCCCATTCATCCTCCTTATGCACCTTTCAGTATTTTCCTCCTTATATACTCCCAACATCTTTCTTTTGGAAACCTCATCATGGGCATTTAGTACATTCCAACCACTTCTTTTTCTTTTTACTTTTTAACCGTTGCATCACCTCTTCATTCCACCACTCAATGTTAATATTCTTACTTCCTACTTAGCACATCCACATACTCTTTTGCACTACTTACAACTGCTTC
>JABUQX010128293.1:32500-33873 GCA_015478945.1 Trachelipus rathkii
ACTCAATTCCAATTATTACAATTTCGAACCTAGGTCCTATGAGCCCGTGTTTTTGTTTTGTTTTTCAATACTCAGCAGGAAAGGATACGTCTACAAGTTATTTTAATAGTCAACACTTAACAAATTTCATCATTATTCGACAATTTTTGAAACTTTAACGTGTGTGTGAAAAGGTTTCATTTCTTGGTCACTCAGTGCTTGTTAATATATAGGTTGAACGTTACACTCATTCTTCCATGAGATTAATTCACTTTTCCTCAACAATCTTTCTTGTTCCTATTATCCCACAAAAAAAAATGGGAAATATAAGATTCTGTACCATTGCTTTAAAGTAGTAAGGAACTCATTTTTATCAGACACAAATTGAACCACTGATGCTCCATTATGTCAGAGCTGCTGTAAAGATCATTTTAATATTTTCATATTTTGCTTTGCGTTTCGTTGAATTAGCAATTTCAAGAGAATCAGAGTAGTTTCCATTGTGCATTAAAACATTTCAAGCTCCTGGTGGAGCTTCTACGAAACGGTCGTCAACCTTGCCTGTACTCCAGTTGTTCCATATGGAGACGTCCGTGAACACTATTGTAGTATACAAGCTCTTCATCTTGACTTCATTATGGAAGAGGTTCTCCAGTCTTGTTTGATAACCTGTTACTTATGCTTCTGTCTCTAGACAGTTATTTTCTTTTTTCCCAAATGCTAAGAGTTTAGATACCTGTTTTGTCATACTAAGGCGTCGTATCAGGTCGTTAATTCTTTTTGGGAGGATTGTTCAGAAACGGAAAATCTTCCTTCATATTTACTTTCACTGGTATCACTTGTGCTATACTCCACGTCCTGTATTTTTTCAACATCTGACAAAGGAAGGTCAGCCAGTGTGGTGAAAGTTGGTATGGAATTGTCTTCGCTGTGTAGCGAAGATCGCCTTTCTGATCCTTAATCAGGATACTTCCACTTTCAATTTTTGTAACGATTAAACCCTCTATTTTATAATGATGGAGCCGGAGTCGGAACTGGAGTTGGAGCCGGAAAACCAATTAATCAGTTCCGCAGTCTTGGTTTTGTCCTATATTAGCAATTTAAAGAATAAAACCAATTTTATTTTTTTATTATTATATAAAGTGAAAACTTTCAACAATTCATACATACATACACTACATCATACATACATACATACATACATACATACATACATACATACATACATACATACATACATTTATAAACCTTCATACCTTTATACGAACTCGATACCTTTTCATTTACTCTAATGAATAAAAGCTCCTACTCATGTAGACAAGCAATAATATGTGATTTACATACTCAGTATTTAAATATTAGTATTTTACCAAATGATTTTATTGCATATAAAA
>JABUQX010128294.1:0-23456 GCA_015478945.1 Trachelipus rathkii
CTCAGTTTTAGTAAATTTATGAGAGGGGTTATATGCGAAGCAGTAAAACCCAGTTTGAGTATTAAATATAATTATGAGGTTGTGTGCAGTAGGTATTTATCTGTTAGATACCGGAATTAGAATTGATTGTTGTTTAAGGAAATTATATTATTAATACCCAAGCTATATTCATATACAAGGGTGTCTATATTTAATGGAATTAGGGAAGGGAATTCACTGTAACTGGAAGTTATAGAGAAAGGTGGAGAGCATAATTTGTATAGTGTACGAATGGGAGTGAGTGATATTACTTTGAATTAATAATGAGATATAACTGAATATTGTGAGAGTTCAGTAATTATGTAGTTGTGTTGAGCTGGAAAGGTGAATACAAGGCTAAAAAGTCAAAAAACTAAACTGTCGTGTCAAACATATCTTTAAAACCGATTATTGGTAATTTGATTAATGAAGTAAAGGGGGTGTGAGGGACTATGAAATGTGGGATTAAAAGTTTCAATGAGTATGTTTTTCATATAAAAATTAGTTTAGCTTAAGATTCGGGATTGAGCCCAGAGGGGAATCTCCAATGCTAAGAACCTTGTTTTTTTGTTTATAAACAGAAATTGATTTATTAAAATTGGAAATTAATGATGTTTATCAATAACTAGAGTGAGAAGTTATGAGTTGTTTAAGATAAGGTGGAATAAGTGGGATTAAGCAATGAGGAAATCATTATATATTCGATGTAGTATGAATAAAATTTCTAAGTAAAAGAAATGGTAAAAGCTCAGGAACAGGTAATCAAGAAGTGAAGTGAGTGAAAACAAACATATGAAGCTTAAGAGAGATGATTTTATGGTATTGCTGTAGGGGTTCATGTTTTTTAGGTTATTTAATTTTGAAAATATAAATCTTCTAAGTTTGTAGTGTGTGAGGTAGAAATATTTCCAATGAGGGTTTTTAAGGGTTTGAGGGAATTGGCAATCCATTTAGATAGCTTATAAGTGATAGAGTCAAGCAGATGTTGGATATGAATGATAATGGGGTCTATTAAGCAGGAGTGTTGTGTTTAATTAGAGTATATTTAGGTATTGAAGCCGATAGAATTGTTGAAGTAGTTTAGGAAAGAGTGGTTTAAGTTCCAGTATAACGAACGAGAATGGAAGGTTATACCAGTAAAACAAGTTGTTTAAGTTAATGATTTAATTAAAATGGTGAATTATTTGTGAATTTCTTTAGAGGTTTATTGTGTAAGAAGAGGGTATAATAATAAGTGATGTTGGTCTGTTGAAAATTAGTAATAAGGATTACATTTGTTAGATTAGTATATCCCTTAGTTTATTTAAGAATTGTACAATGTTGTTCCCTTTGTCTGAGTGGGTAATTAATATCATATTCGATATATTTGTTTGAGAGAAGAGAAGAGAGTGCAGTGTAGAATTTAATGGGACATTTCCTATAGTGTAAAGAGTTAAGGATGTTAGAAGTTAGAAGATCTATTAAAAAAATGTCATAAATTTAAAAGGTTTGGTTTGGTTGCTTAATTTCCAAATGTCAAAATTCGGATAAAGAATTACTTTTTGGAGATGGATCATGATTGTTGCAGTAGTACAGTATAAGCGATATTATTCCGTAAGCCAGAAGATTTATAATCTCAGCCTTTTAATTATAAATTATGATCAGATGTATTTTAATTTAATGGATTTGGTCAGGGAAGAGGTTTTTTCACATAACTCAAAACAAACTTTATCTATTCCATAGGTCGTAAGACAGAGGCATGAGTCAGTTGAGAATATATAATATTAATATATATATATCAATATATATTTTATTATATATAATATATTGAATATATATTGATATTATTAATTATATTATATATATAACAAAATATATAATATATATATTATATATATATTTATATAGATATATATATAATATATATTTATCTATATAATCTCTATATATTATATATATAATATAATATATGGTAATATATAGTAATTGGTAAACGATAAGTAATAATATATTAAATATATATTACTATTTAAATATATTATAAGATAAATCATAAACAATAGATGAAAGAAATAATATATATATTACTACTAGTATTATTATTTAATTATATGTATAATAAGTATATTGAACACTTATAATATCAGTATATATTTATTATATTATATTTTATATAATGTGCGGGTACGTATATATATATATATATAATATATATTTATATATTATATTATGTGGTATGGTAATTGGGGTGGGTGCCCCAAATAAGGTCAAGATAACTACATTAGTGAAGTGTGTTAAGGACCCAAAAGCTTTATTACAAGTAGACGGCGCAAATCTTTGAAAACATTTTTTTGTTTTTCTCACGTCTTAAATTATATTTGCGGTGAAAGGCCATGCTTCACCCTATAGAAAACACACTAAATTTTTTACAACAAATATGTTACAGCAGTAACAAGCAGTAAAGGCATACACCTCCTCAAATAATCTTGTTCCAAGATCCAAAGTTCTGTAACATTTCAAGGTTGTGACTCTGTCTTGCAATTTTCTACAAGTTAGTTTTTCGGAGCGTTTTTTGGTTATTATGCGTTTCTCGTTATATATGAGCTCCAAAGCTCTTCCCTCAGATTGCCAGCTGCAAATTTAGGCTTGCTGATGCGAACCGTGAGAGGTCGGTAGGATATAAAGATGATTATAAAAGTGGACTGCAAAAGATGAGAGCTGAACGGGGGCACCGAATCTGGTTCCACCAAGCAGGAGAATAGATATTTTCCTCAGTATATTATCATTCTCCACCTTAGGTATTTGCATTATTCTATGTATATACAGTATTATTAAAATATATATATAATATATAGTTAGTATAATATATATATATATAATAGTATATATTAATTTATATAATATATATATATATATGAATATATATATATATTATATAATTTGTATATATATACTTTTACAATTTAAGTATTTGTATACATGTGTACGTTTTCTTTTATAAAAAAGGCAAAATTTAAAGATAGCTAGGTGTATTCCATGTGTCATGTGTTTCTAAGGAGGCCCTCTAGCAGGAAGTGGAGGTAAATAGCGCCTTAAAAATGATTTCCTTTTCAGCAGTTAAGATTAATAAGTGTCGTTAATAACCCAATTTTAATGCTGACATTATTATAATAAAATTTTCTGAATGTTGAGTCATGCATTTTAAACTAAAATAAATATTTTTATTTGTCCATCAGTAGATAATGTTAAGTTTCGTTATAATGCTATTCTTATGTATGAAAATTATTATTGAAAATTTCCTGTATTGTGTTATGTTTTATAACATATAAATTGACTTTTATTGAGTTTATATTATTATGATATATGAGCAATGTAATTCGATAATAATTGGATTCATATATTTATTGATTATTTACTATAAAATTTGGATTCATGTAGTATGACTCAAATAATTTCATTGCTCCTTAGGTTTTTTGAATGGGCCTAGTCTGGCTGTGACTAGGTTGTTTGATGAGGCTTGTTGGTACAAGTTTTTAATTCGAGCAAAAAAGCTTTAGTTTGTCTATTCGTGAGGGTGCTAGGCTAAAGACACACTAATTTAATAAAAGAGTGAAACATCATGGTTTTGTACTCATTAATCCAACCTGTTGTGACGGCAGTGTCAGAAAACAAAACTGAGAATGTTGGCGCCCATATGCCAAATAGAAGCGTGGACTTTTTGATGCAACAATGCAACAGCGCAACTGTGCAATTTTGGATTTCAGCCTGAAATGAATTTCCTGTGGAAACACTTTGGACACTAAGCAGAGGCTGTTTTCAATCAAGTAATCAGACTTTTTTAATTAAAATTAAAGTATTTTCTTCTATCGCATGGATCAATTTGAAATTTAACATTTAAGGAGAATAACAAGTCCAGTAAGGAAGTCTTGCCTCAGGGAGGAACCGAGGTGAGAAGAAAAGTTTCTCTCATTGCCGAATGCCAGTAAGAGAGGAAAGCAGCCTCTCACACGATTCAGCCAGCAGCAGAGAGGAAAGCCTCTCTAAAAGACTCAACAGCTCAGAGAGGAAGTTCTGAGTCAAGTCGGAGAAGTCTCCACAATAGCAAAGAAATTACCCCTTCCCCTAGCGCCACAGAAAAAAAAAGTATAGAAAAATTAGACATCAATCACTAAATTATAAATATATATTCCATTAATTATTTGTATAATATATATATTTTTTTTTGCATGCAACATTTATATAAATAAGAGGTTTTATATTGAGTGGTAGAAAATATTAGCAAGATAATACCACACTTTTTCAGCATTTTACTTTTTATTATTTTTTCGCGAATGGCCATTTTAAGGTATATTTTAGAAGTTATAGTTGGATTATAGTATATTAATTAGGAGTAATATCAAGTAAGTATTTTTAAGTGTATTTTCTTTTTAAAAAAAAAAGATATGTGTAACAGCGAGTTAGTGTAGAAACGTAATTGTTTTTAGGTACGAGTAAGTTTTATCATTAGCAATTAGAATAAGCCGTTAATGATTATTGAAGAATAATTAGTTCTTCCGAAACTTCATTTACTTTTTTCGTCTCCCATTACCTCGTTTCTCAATTAACATTTCCGTAAACTATAGTAAATATTAACATTTTCCAGTATAGATATATATATATATATATAATATATATATATATATATATATATAAATATAAATATAGTATATATATAGTATAAAAGTCATAAATATATATATATATATTATATATAATATATATGTAGAAAGACGAAGGAGAGAAAGAGAGTGAAGAAAGAGAAAAGAATTGAGTAAATAAGACGCCGAGGTTGGCACAAAGAATTCACGCATAACACACACACACGCACTCAGCTCAGCACACGCCGCTCAGGCAAGCGTTGCGAAGCAAGGGGAAGAGGGATAGATGAAAAGAAACGAAGTATCGATTAATTAAGCGCAAGCATATATATATAGTAGAACGAGATATATAATATAATATGTAGAGGCGTTTATTATTCTTTGGGGAAATAAAAAAGTTAATTTTTTAGAGAGACTAAAAGGTTTTTTTTTTGTAATAGCATTGCATAGAAGAATATATATATTATATATATATATATATTATCATATATATATATATATATATATATAGTACGTTGGAGATAGATATAGTATATATATGTAATACTATAAGTATTATTATATTATACGAGATATGATCTATATATAAATAATGTCATTGAGACTAAAGGTGTCCTCTTATTTTTTTTTATTAATAAGAAAAAGTTAATTTTTTAATGAAAGTTTTAAAACATAATCGAGGAAGCTCATATAGCTTATGGTTTTTTTTGTGGTGATTAGTAATATATAAAGGCCAATTTTCGTAATTTAAGAAGGCGAATAATTTTAGACGTGGTTTTGTTTTTGCGTTTTAAACGGTAAGTTACTCATTAGCGGATGAGTTTTTTTGTGTTCTAAAGATTTGTTTGTCTTTGAGAGAGAATGGGCAACTTGAAACCCATTTCCGATGACCGAAGGATGATTATGTATGATGAGAAGAGATAGGGATTTTGAAGATGATAAGGAGGAAGAAGAAGCCGAACTGATTCGGAGGCAAAGGCAAGATGAATCAGTGAGAGATAAGCCGAGGGGGCAGCTCCCCCGGAGAGGTACCCCCCAGACTCAGCTTAAAACCTAATCGCCCCAAGCGGAAGAGATGTATCCGGGAGAGACAGACTTAGCTCATAGATTCTCATTGCATATAGTTTGCTTTTATGACAACACAATGAGATCCATAACAAGCAAAGGTACAGAACTAAACACAACTCATCACGCGAGAAACTCGCGAGTCAATTGGAGTGGGGGGGGGGGTGCGGTGGATGAAACTATTACCCAGGAGTGGCAGACAGGAATACATGGGAAAGGCTCGAATAAACTTTCCTATTGACCAGGCCAGTTTGAACAGTCCGTTCTTTTCAACGCCACAGGTATGGGGGAGAGCCCGTTCCTGCTGGAACACCTATGGATATGCAGCCTACAACACAGGGAACATCCTTGGGGATGGTCTGGCGGGGATCAAGCCACAGATTTTCCTCCCAGGGGCCGAACAGTCGGGTCAAGGCACCGTATAAGCAGCAGGAAGCAGGTTAGGTTTTATAATAGCATCTGTCCACACGAAACTCTCCTTATCCGTCACTCTTTTCAGTACTATTGCCTTCCTGATGATTCCGGAAGATCCAAGCTTTTGGGTTTAAATCTGAAGACAAGGTTGGCAGGGCAGTTAGCTTCAACGAATACTGTTTCGCACCTCTACATGAAAGATTAGGCATGGCCCGTTAACTGAGAACCGAAAAAATATCCTCGCAAAGTCGCATTGATATCTTGCAAGCTCGAAAATCGGAGGGCCAGGACTATTTATGAGACGAACCAATCTGTTATCTATGTGTATAAAGTTTGGAAAGATTTTCTCCTAAGCTAAGGATCTTCTTACACCGGACAGAAAGACAAACGATTTTTTGATCTTTTGCTAACAATTTGGACGTTACAGAGAGACAGCGAAAAGACATTTACTGCCTTTATTTTGGCTTTAAAAAACATACTATGGAAGTTTCAAGTGAAACTTTGCGAAATTGACGCAGCAGCAGGGTTTTCCTCCAAGCACGTAAATATCATGGTAACGACTAAGGTATTAGAGAGTATAAGAGAAAGGAGAGATGGTGAACGACTTAGAGAGAAGATTTTAAAAGCTTTTGATGCAAATATCAGCCTAGTTGAGCTGTTAGAAAAGTTTGCACAAGTCTCCAGAGGAGCTTTATTTAAAGTCAATCCGAAAAAACAAATAGAGCAGAAGTCTGCCAGAGTGTTTTTAGCTAGAGAAAAGCCAACGGGCCAAAGAGCAAACGAGTATAGTAATTCTCTGAGGAGGTCGAAGAAGCCCTCCTACAGGCAGAAATCGGAAGAGAGAAAGGGAAGGAAAAGCCAAGTCATGATTTGTCTCCGCGTAGAAACGGAGGTTTTTTTTCAAAAAATGACCGAAGAGGAGTGTGTTGAAGGAAAGTGACTGGTGCTGTCGATTAGCTCACATCAGGTGGGAAACTCAGGAAAAGCTCAAATGAACTTCCATACTGTGCCGTTTAGGTCGAAAGTCCACCTGTGAAGAAAATCCAACCGCGCGCCTGTTAATAGCATGCTCCGGCTGGAGACTTCTCCCAGACGTGAGACCATAGATTGGTTATTTCCGTTCCAATAGGCCCAGAAGAATTTTGAGAAGTTCTAGGAAAGCAGCGAGGGAGAGATCACGAGAGATCCCCAGAAGAGATAAAAACAGCGAGAGTCTACTAGCCGAAAGAATGGTGTATCGCGATGACAGACTCGACGCAGAAAGAAAAAGATGAAGAAGCATCTCACGGCAACGAACCTTTGAGTGAAGGAGTCTGGCCAAGCATGTGTCCGACTTAAATTAACTAAAACTAAGTCGAGGAAGGTTCCCCGGCTGGCGATAAGTACCAGTGCGTCCGGAATCTTGGCCTAGAAAGCACCAGGTGTTTAAATGTTTAAGAGCTAGTAACGTGCTAGGTAGATACATCAAGGCGCTTAAGATTAATAGGAATATTTAACAATATAAGTTTGTTTATTTTGAAGCCCTATTTTACTGACAGTTGTCGCTAATCATTTTCCGTTCTCAAACCTATAGAGGAAAGGGAAAGATGAAGTTTAGAGAGATGCTAGGCGATAGGTGCCTAGAGTAGCTAAACACATGTGTTTAAACGTATGTAGGCGACAGTGCTAGAGTAATAAGTAACAGTACTTAGATTCAAGCGAATATAGGCGACAGTGCCTAGAATAATAAGTAGGTAGGCGATAGTGCCTAGAGTAGATTAAGCCACCAATTTTTTTTTGAACAATATAGTTTTTCGTTTATTTTAAGTCATTTTTGGCGACTCAGAGTTCTGCACTCATATTTTGCCAAGTTTATCTATAAGAAAAGGAGAATGACCGGATGTAAATAGCTAGTAAGAAAGTGCTTAAGAGCTAGAGCGAGCACAACGTGCTCAAGATGTATCTAGGTGACATAGCCTAGGGAACTGATAGGTAATAAGTGCATCGAGCGGAGAGAGCACTACAGCGAGACCGCCTTAAGAGTGGCACTTATCGAGTCGATATGTAACGAAGAAGAGATAGCATATATATATAATATAGGATATAGTATATGTGTGTTACAATAGATGTAGAATGGGTGGTTAAATGTTATTGTCCATAAAAAGACTGAAGATGGTTCATTTCCCCTGTCAGATGAGTTAAATCCACACTCAAGGTTGGGTCTTTTAAGGGAGTTTATTGGATTGGGTGAAAAATTCCTCCGTATTCCTATTTTAGCGACTTTTTAACCGAGTTTTGTCTAGGAATATTGTAGGTGATAAGCCGTAATAAGTTTACATGACTTTCATTCTGATTAATAAGATTTTTTAAACGAGGGTTTAGATAGCAGTTTTCAGAAGTCGAGGGGGTTATCGACAGTTGAGAAGACCGAGAGATAAAATACAGGTATGTATATCAAGTATAGGAATATGCTTTAGGGGAGTGTTTCGATGAACACGAATTATGCGAAAAGTTTTTTTTTATTATTTTTATATAAAATAATTGTTTTATTTTTGTTCTGTTTTAGGTTAGAGAAAGGAATCTATTTTTTATCTTTTAAAAAAATAGAGTATGTTTTAAAAAAAAAAAAAAAAAGAGAGCGATATAAACGATAAGGAGAGGAGAGATAGAAAGGAAGGGATGGAGAAGAATGAAGAATTGCCTTTCGTTCACTGTTAAATAGAAGCACTTTGTATAGTATGTTTTTTTTTTACAAATTTCGCATAAATTTTTAACAGCTTTGCTTTATATAGTTTAGTAGTTTTTAATACTTAGTCTCATTGTTCTTGGGAATTTTAGAAGCGACTATATATATGATAACTGCTGAGATTTCTATTATTTTAGACAAGTTCAGTTTTTTTTATAACCTTTAGAAAAAATGAGTTTAGTTTGTAATGCTTTAGCATCCGCTATAAAATTACTTGTAGTTTTGAGTTAATGCTTTGTTTTAATAACCAATAACCTTTAACCTTTATTGCTTTGTTTTAATTAACTTTAAAGCTTTCATGTTTGAATCTTGATTAATTTTAATCTGGCGACCATTTATTTGTAAGAAAACTAACCATACTTTTAAGCTAGAATACTTCTTGGTAAGGTAAAGCTAATAGTTTTAGTAAGCACTAATTTTCTTTTAAGTAGTTGGTATCTAGCGATATTAACATTATTAACATTGCTTTAAAACTGCATGACAAACTTTAAAATGATGAAAAGCACTCTTGAAAAATAAGCAAAACCAGCTCGCGCTCTTACGAAATATTACGCGTCAAATAATGAATATAGTGATGCACCGCCATCTGACACTAATATGCGAACTTTGTCTCCAGACACGTTTCATTTGGAGACAAAAAACAAATAAACTACACATAGACAGCCCTGTACAGCAAATACCAGGTTATCCTGACTTCCATCTTTGCTCGTATAACCTCAGCCACATTTCCATTTAGAGATGCGAGTACTACCATCTCAAGGATGGTCAACGTGTGCTGTTTACTTTGGACATACTACCAATATTTTTGATTGAAAACAAATCTTTTAACAAAAGATTCCTTCGAGAGGGGGGTCCATTTGTGGTACGTATGTTGTTGCCAAATATTAGTCAAATCAACATTATGTGTTGTAAGACGCCCAAAGCTTTACAAGTTAGAACAGCGCAAATTCTTTTAAACTTTCTCACGCGGAAAGCCATGACTCACCCTAAGAAACACCTAAATTTTTACAAACAAATCTTACACAGTAACATATCGAGTAAGGCATACACCTCCTCAAATAATCTTGTTCCCAAGATCCAAAGTTCTGTAACTTCATTTCAAGGTTGTGATGCTATGCAATAAAGTTGGCTAAAATGCAAAGTTAGGTTAAACTACGTGATAAAGTTTGTTTAGAATGAAATATTACTAGTTTTCGTGATAAAATTTGGCTAGTAGGCAAACTTTTTAGATTATATTATAAAGTTGGCTGAAAAAAAGGTTGAGTGAAACGGGGCACGAATCTGGTTCCAAGCAGAGAATATATTTCCTCAGTTACTTATATTTCCCACCCTTGGTTATGCATTATTACTATTATATACATATTAATATATATATAATTTATATATATATATATATATATATATTAAATGATATATTATATATATATATATATTATATTATATATAATATATTCATATAATATAATATATATAATATGATATATGATTGTATATTTATTAAATTTTACAATTTAAGTTTTTGTTTAAATTATGTCTCTGGTTTATAAAAGGCAAAAATTTTCCTCCAATTTCGGTGTATTCAATGCTTTTATCTTTTTTCACAAAGGCCTCTAGCAGTGAAGTTGGAGGTAAATAGCGCTTAATAAATGATTTTCTTTTCAGCAGTTAGCATGATTAGTGTCGTAATAAACCAATTTTATGCATGAAACATTATTGATATAAAATATTTCCTGTGTGTGATGTCATGATTTTATTAACTAAATATAAATGATTTTATGTTCCTAACAGTTAGATTAGATTAAGTTTCGTTAGTATGCATTTTATGTATGAAAATTATGTATCTGAAAATTTCTGTATTGAGTGTTAATGTTTTATATTCCAATATGATTGACTTTTTAGTTGGTTTATATTCTTTTTTTCTCTAGTTATCATTAATATGAGCTTTGGTAATTCGATATATTGGAATTCATGTATTTAATTTATAGATTATTTAACTATAAAATTTGGATATAAACTATCGATTAGATTCTTGCGTCCTTAAAGGATTGTTGTTGATGGGCCTAGTGCTGCTGTGAGCTAGGGTTGTTTTTGATTGAGGCGCTTGTGGTGTGACAAGTTTTTATGGAGAAGGGGCTTAGTGATTTGTCTATTGTGAGGTGCTAGAAGACACAGACCTATTAATAAAGAGTGGGAAACGAACATGGTTTTGAACGTGACACATTAATGACCAACCGTTTGACGCGAGTGCCCAGAAAACACAAAACGGACATATATATAATGATCAGTAGTATAGGAAGTAAGTATATGACTTATATAGTATATGTATAATAGTATACTATATACGTATATATGATATATATATACTAGTATAATATAATATAATATATACTATTTCTATATAAGTACGATATATGATATTAGTAGTATATAGTATTATATAATATATATATATATATATATATATATATATATAGTATATTATATTATATCTATATTATAATTATATATATAATAATATATATATATGAATATATATATGACTTTATATAAATTATATATATTAATATTAGATTATTATAAGAATAGCGGTATATAAATTATATATAAAGATATATTATATATATATAATTATATGATATATATATAATATATATATATATATATATATATAAATATATATAATAATATACTATATATATAGGTTTTTAAATTCAAAACAAGGGAGGTAAAACTATCCACATCCGACCCATTCATTAATCTCTACTTTAAGAGTCCGCATACCGCATTCTCGCATTCGATCTTTAGGATTCCGCATTGCCGTCATCGCAAATCCGCAAACGCTCAAATCTTGACATCCGGTTCACAGCTAAAAAGAAGTGCAAAATTTTAAATAAAATTTTAAGATGGAATTCAGGACAGCAACTCGAGTTTTTTTGTAGCCACTTATATGGGAGTGGATTCTGGTATGTCCCATTTCGCATGACAAATTCCAATTTCTTCTCTTCAACTGCAACGCATGAAAAAGAAATATTGGTTTCACTGCGTGCCAAACTTCTTGCTCACTTGCAAAAGAAGGATGCCTACCATTTTCTTCAAAGTGCATGAAACTCCTGCAACTTGAATAAGTTTCATTCCAAGAGTTGTTGCGAAATCTTAAATTCGGTCTCCGTGACACTAAATATATATAATATATAGTACTATATATAATATAATAAATATATATATATATAATATATACTATAAAGATATATATATATATATATATATGTCAAGTAATAGTATAATATAATATATATATATAGTATATATATAGTAGGTATAGTTTAGAAAATAATATAAGTCGATATATATAATAGGATGGAGCGCCACAATGTTGCGCTATGCGCCTATGCGCCTATGGCGCACTATAATTGCCGTAGCGCATAAAGGCGCATAGGGCACAAATTTTAAAAGGCGGATGATAGAGCAAAGGCGCACAGCATATTTGTGCGCCCTAGTAGCCGCGCCTATAACAGGAACAAGCAGTTTTTTTACCTCTTAAAGCTTAGTAACTTAGAAGCTTGGCAAACTTGTTTCATTCTAAAAAACCAGTGTAAAGACATATAATTGATACTATATATATATATATATATTATATAATAAATATATTATCATAATTATATATATACTAATATATATATATATTATAGTAATATGATATATATATATTATATCTAATAATAATATAATAATACTATAATATATATAAATATATAGTATTTATATATAATCGGTTCAATAGTTTCTTGAACTAAAAATAAATTGGCAACTATGGCTCTGAGGATTTTCAACTTCTGCAGGGCGGCTGGAGTGAACCTCCTATGGTGACAACCTTGGATCACGAAGGAATAGGAGAGAGGAAAAGGACGACGTTGTAATATAAGTTTAGCGTGTGTTTTTAATTACAAAATTATAATGTGTGTTTTTCTCCTATATAGTGAAAACATTCGCGTTTAATTATCGCACTAAAAGTTTACTTTGCAAATAATTTAGCGAACATCCACCAGCCGGCGAAAAGTGTAGGCGCAAAGGCGCATAGGCCGCATAGGCGCTAGGCGCATTGATTTGACCAAAATAGGTCCGGCGGCATAGGCGCTAAGCGCACTAGGTCCGGCGGCGCTAGGCGATAGGCCAGCGCACTCAAAAATTATAGGCCGCGCCCAGCTCTGAATATATATATATATGAGTATTAAATATATGTATATAGTATAGATATTATTAATATATTATATAAGTAGTATGTAATATTGATATGATATATATTATATACTAATATATATATAACATATATTACTTATATATATAGTATATATAGTATATTATATATATATATAGATATATATAATGGGTATATATAGTATAAATAGTATAAATATAGTGATATATATATATTATTTATATATAAATCGATTATATATTTATAATAGTATATTATTATAGATATAAATAATACTATAATAGTATATCAGTAATAGTAAATATTATATAATATTATATATATTAGTACATATATGATAGGTTCATCTCACTATATAACATATCATTTCAATTTTCCACATAAAAAAAAAGTGCCAGCTTTAAAATTGCTTTTTCCTCTTTCTCTTCTCTAGTGTCATCCAACGGCATAATTACCTTTATACCTTCTTCTACAGCTGAACTCTTCTCTCAAATCCTTGCCTCTAATTCTACCTTAAACGATTCCGGTGCTATTCTCCCTTCTTTCCCACAACTCCAAACTCATTAGGCCTAACACTGTAATTTCATCAAAAGTTTTAATTTCCATTCTTTCTAAACTTAACATTAAGAATGCGTATGGTCCTGATGATGCTATTTATTTGGTATTCAAAACGTGGGTTTCTAAACTTGTAACCTGCCTTGTTAGGGTACAAGTTCAGAAGCACACATGTTTGGAATACCAAAACGTGTTCTTTTGAGCACGTTTTAGTATTCAAAACGTGTGCTTTATGAACTTGTACCCTGCCTTGGTAAAATATTTCGTCTCTGTCTATCTACTTCAACCTTCCGTTCATTCGTGTGTTCATTCAACGTGTGTTCATTCAACCTGTACCGAAAACGAGGATCCTTCTCAACCCTCAAGCTATCATTGAATCTCTTTAACCTCCGTTCTTTCTAAAGTATTTGAATATATCCCTAGCAGGTAAATTTGGAAATACTTTGTTTCCTCTAATTTTACCTCTTATCACCAGTATGAAGTTCGTAATTAACATTCTACTGGTGATCTTCTTTCCCTGCTTTCTAATTCTTGGTTGTCGTCTCATAGGCATTTCGGTGAATCTTTTGCAAAGACCTTAGACATATCGAAAGACTTTGATAGAGTCTAACACAAAAATTTTATTTTTAAATTTCTCCTTTGATATCCATGCCTTATCTGTGATATTCCCTCTGATTTCCTTTCCGGTCGTTCTCTAGTAACAGCTGCAGACGGCCACCGTTCAATAAATCAATAAATCAATAAATCAATAAATCAATAAATCAATAAATCAATAAATAACACAGTCTCATCAATTTCTCTGTCCCACTCTTTGACCTTAGTCTTAACAGCAATGCTCGGTCTTTCATGTACTCCGACTGACTTTGCCCACCAGAGGGGTTATACTATATATATAATAAAATATAGTATATATATATAATATATATATAGATATAATATATATATATATATATAATATATATATATATAATAATAGTATATATATTTATATAGGTTAATATATATGTATAAATATATATATATTGTATATCTATCATCTATCTAAATATGCACGTTCTGTACTTTAGAGTATACATTTGTTTCATTAAATCTATTTTTTTAACATATTATCAAATATTTCACAATATAATTAAAAATATATAACATTCGATCAAATGTGTTCAATTAATCTTGATTCAGTTAACATATTGAATTTTAAAGTGGAACAGAGAATAGTGTTCAATTGTTATTCATATTGAACAGTTAACAACCAAAGGTTGATATAAGACTTTCAACAGTACATATAAGCAGCAATGATAGCTAAATATTCAAAAAAACAATATTTAATTCTTATTGTTTACAGTATTATAAATATTTTATGTGCTTTCTGTTCTTCACTCCAAGGACCATTTTACCCTATGGTTTCTGAAAGTAAAGGAGTAACTCCTTCCCAGTATGGAATAGTTTTTGGTGTATTTAGTATAGCTCTATTTATTTTTAGTCCTTTGAGTGCAATTATGAATAATAAATTTGGCGTGGTAAAAGTGAGTTTTTCAGGTCTTATAATCATTGGAAGTACGACTATTATGTTCGGGTTTGTTGATAAACTTGATGGTACGATTCTTTTCCTATCAGTATCCATTGTAATACGTATAGCTGAAGGACTGGGCTATGTATTGGTTCGAAACGCGGGAATGGCTATAATTACTCATGAATTTTCTAAAAATGTTGAAATAGCTTTCGGAATCGTTCAGACATTTTTTTCAGCTGGATATCTGATAGGTCCTGTAGCTGGAGGAGCTTTATATGAGCTAGGAGGATTTTACCTTCCTTTCGTACTAATAGGATCACTTCTTTTGTGCAATGCCTTTGTAGTTATATTTTTACCTAAAAATTATCCCAAAAATGAAGAAAAATCAGGAAAACAAATTATGAAACTACTACGTCAGCCTTCTGTTATTCTTGGAATCTTTTGTGCGCTAGGATCTGTTCTCAACGGTTCATTCATTGTTGCCATTCTTGAACCCCATGTTAAAAGTTTAAATCTCTCTCCAGTTCAAGTTGGATCAATTTTTTTGTGTAGCGGAATAGCTTACACATTTTCCTCTTTATTCTGGAGCTTTTTATGTGAAAAATGCGACAATTCTCTATTTATGAGCGCTCTTTCTGCGCTCATGATAGTAATTGGTTTATTAATAGTTGGTCCAGCACCTTACTTTCCTTTTGGCTTAAGTCTTTATATATGTATCTTTGGATTGTGCATTCATTCATTCGGTATTGGAGGCGAACAAGTTACCGGGTATTCCCTTTTAAACAAAGGTATTTACTTGGCAGGTCTTCCGCAAGATATTCAAACATCTGGACTTGTTTCTATTATATATTCATCTTCATTAGCGGCAGGAGCGGTCATAGGTCCACTAATAGGAGGATACATGTTTGAAACATTAGGTTTTCCTTGGGGATCTCATTTTTTTATAGCATACCATCTGCTATTCTGCCTAATTACGATTATTTGTAATTACTTATGGAGAGGCAATATAGATCTGCTTGGTAAAAGTGAACAACTGACCTCAGCAAAACTGATTGGAATATATAGAAGCATAGAATTTAAATAATAAACTCTTTATCCTTAATAAACTCTCTGATTGAAGGTAAGAAACATTTATATAATATATTTTTTAAATGCTTCTATTTTATTTTATTTTTTATTTTTAAGTTAAATTTATGTTAGAATATAAACATGTATCTTTAATTCTTTTTCCTTTTCTTTATAACGGAAGAAAATTTTTTGAAACTACAAAAATTTAAAAGCAAAAACAAAAATTTTATATGCTCAAAATAAAATAGGTTAAAAGAAAAAAATCCTGTTTGACCAAGGGTATGTCGGAGAAAAACTGGAATTTTTTTTATTTTTTTCTTAATAGTTAGTCTACAAAATAAAAAAAAAGTTTCAAAGCTACTTTAATTTAATTTCCTCTTCACCAATCGCACGATTATTAGAGAAATATTTCAAGTGGTTATATATAGTATATATATATTATATATTATATATATAAAATAATATAATATAATATAATAATATATAATATAATATATATATATTAGAGGTGTAACGGGTAGTGATTTTAACTATCCGCGGATTGCGGATGCGGATAGCGGCTAGTTAAGTTTTTAGAGTTTTTGCCACAGGTACCTCATATATTATATATAATATATATAATTATATATATATATATTATAAATAATTATATATTATATAATAATATATATAATATATTATATATATAGCGTCCCTCTACAACGCGGTCTTATAGAAGCGGTTTTCTATACGATGCGGTGGTAAAGAGATAAATAAGAAGAAAAATTAAAATTAAAAAATACAAAATACAATTAAATTCTGTAATACATACATGTTAAATACGATATAATAAAATTAAATATACAAATTGCAAAATAAAATTTATAATTATATTTTTTAATTAAAAAAAACTTTTTTGTTAAATTTAAGAAATGTACAGTACTGTATTGTAATGTATAATATCTATCTAATTAAATAGTAAATAAACATGATGTTTATATACCGTACTGGTAAATTACATTATGTCTGGAACATTTATTCAGACTATTCATAAGTAAGTGTTTTGTTTGCTGCTTTTTTATTCAACCTCGTACAATAGGTAAAGAATTTTACAATTATATGAATTTTTCAGGGGGTTAAAGTAATATGCGATGTTGCCTATAACGCGGGGGGTCAGGACCTACCTCGCATTCTGATCGAGGGACGAGCTGTAGATATATATTATAATATTAGAGATGTATGTGACAATCCAATCGCATCCGAAATCCCAGAACACTCCGCATTAAAATTGCATCGTCGCATCCCGATTCGCATTCCAGCAGCTTAACGACATCGCATCCGCATCGCTTTGTTGTCATGAGGAGGCGGATGTTGACATATATATATATATATATATTATAATTATGGGCTATATATATATATATATATATATATAGTATAATACTAATCATATATATATATAATAATATATATATTATATATATTATATATATAATATATATTATATATATATATATATATATATATATATTATATTATATATATATATATATATTATATTATATATTATATTATATTAATATAAAAACAAATATATATATATATATAATATATATATATATATTATAATTATATTATATTATATATATATATAATATATATATTATATAATATATATCTACAGTTTCCATATACTTCAAACTAAAATAGTTTTTTTTTAATTTTTATCTTTATTCTTCAATTTGTAATGAAACTGATTTTGTTTTTAAAATTTATAATTATGTGTTGCAGTGGTTGCAAGTAACAATTAATTTACGCTCAGCTTGTGTCTCATTGTACGATGCGAATGACTTCTGGCGAGTAAGGCAGAAAAGCCTTCTTTTAAAGCATAATTAGCCTCTCATATAAATTTTTGAGTATTAGAAATTATGACTTCAAAGTTAAGAGCATATATTTTTGTAAGCCACTATTGATGTGTTGTGAGGTTGGGCGAAATGTGGATGGGGGGGATGTCAAGGCGAGTTGGTCTTCGTCCGCGAATCCTGGAAAACTTTCAACTTTCATTGAAAGGGACAAAACTCGCTATAATATACCTATATTAATTACTACTATATATATATTATATATTAATATATATAATTATATATAGTATATATTATAATATAATTATATATATATATATATATAATATATATATATAATATATAATATATATATATATATAATATATATATATATATATATATCACGAAGGAAATGAAATAAATAAGATTCCCGAGAACTTTCGTGTAATCTTTTCTACACACTTTCAAAAATTGTGGTGAAAAAGTACACGAAAGTGCTGCGTCGAAATCTTTTTTTTCATGTTCCTGGTGGTTTTTTGTGCCACTAAGTTTCTCATCGCATACGAAGATAGATTTTAAAAATATATATACCTATATATATATATAATATATATATATATATAATATATATAATAATATATATATATTATATAATATATAATATATATATCTATATAATATAATATATAAATATATATATATATATATATATATATATTATGTTATATCTATATATATATTATATATTTATATTATTATATATATATATATATCTATTATATCTTATATTTTATATATAAATATATATAATATAGATATATAATATATGGTACCATCCGCATCCGCATCCGCGCGGGATGTGATACATTACTAATCCGCATCCCGCGATCGTAAATAAAATCTGACATTCCATATCACATCCGCACCGTCGGATGTTAGAAATCTCCACATCCGCCAACCAATCACATCCGCAGAAGTCATAAATTTGTACATCGATACCAATACTAATCATATATTATATATTATAAATCTTATGTATATAAAAAAAATATATATACACATTAAAAAAAAATATTCTCGTTATTAATTTGTTATATATATATATTAATATATAAGTATGTGTGTGTGTAGTTGTAGGTGTGGTGTGTGGTGTGGTGTGTGTGTGTGGTGGTGTGTGTGTGTGTGTGTTACCAGAGTGCAGTGACTCTTGGACCCACTCTTTTGCCACCCACCAACTTCTTACCCAGCTCCCATCCATGGAAAAAGGTTTTTTTCAACCACTAGGCACCACAACTTTGCTTCGCGTTGTATATTATATAATATACATATTAATGCTTGAAATTGAATAATTCTCAAAAGTATGATTCAAAACAAAGCTCTGGGCCTTTCAGGGGAGAGTTTGCTTCCTTTTTCGTCTCTAAATTGAGATCTGCATCCTAATGAAAGCACCTCACTACTACACTTGTTGAAGAGCATGCTAAGAATTCCCTGGCGACTTCTGCAATGTGTGGAAAACTTTAACAATTATCACGCCACCAAACCAGTGAATCCTTTTCCTTATCTAATTCCAAGTTTTATCGCTTTTGATTTTCTTCGATCAATAATTAGAGTGTCTTTTAACACCTCTGAACAAGACTTTTCATCGCTGCTAAAAGCTAAAGGAACGTTCATGGATTCAGCAATGATATCGCTAACAGATGGTAATTGCGTGACTGTTTCAATGATCTTTTGATTTTTATTGGCTGGTGATATTTCTGCCTTTAGCAGCATTTCATCACATAGATGTACCCTAAATTAATTTTAACGACTCGTGAAACACGTGGATCAAGAAATTTGGTTTTGTATCTAGGATTTAGAAAAGTTGCTATTGTACACGTGGATCAAGAAATTTGGTTTTGTATCTAGGATTTAGAAAAGTTGCTATTGTACATGCGTCATCGTTTTGCAGAGTTTGAAATCTATTATCTATCTCCAAAGGGATGGTATAACAGGTGGCTTTGGGGTGACGGGAGAAAATGAGAATGGTGGGAAGGCGATTGATTTGTGTGAGGAGAAAGGTATCTGTTGAAGTAATACTTTCTTTAAACACAGGAGTATTCATAAGTATACTAGAGTTGGTGTAGGTAGAGATGGGATCGAAATGAAAATATGATTGATTTTTGTGTTGTAGAAATGAAGTGTTTGAAGTATTGTGTGGATGTTAAAGTCAGTGAAGGGGTTAGGAATGGGATTATCGAATCATCATGTTGTTTTAAGTAAAATTAAGTTAGTAGAGGCTTCTATGGAGAGGAAGGTGATAAGGAAAGAAGTGGGTAGAATTAAGAGTGAGAAGTTAAGTGAATAAGAAAATAAGGACAAGTATTTAAGAACGCTCGCAAGTAAATCAGTTGAATGTGAACAAAATGAAACTCAATAAATCTTTGAAGCAAATGGAGGAAGCGGTTGTTGGCAGTACAAAAGAAGTATGTGGATGTGCTAAAGTAGAAAGTAAGAATGTCAACAATGATTAGTGGAATGAATGGTGATATAAGCGGTTAAAAGTAAAAACGAAAGCGGGGTTGAATGTACTAAAATGCAGTGATGAGGTTGCAAAAGAAAGATGTTTGGAATTTTATAAAGAGGAAAAAAGGAATACTAAAAGGTGCATACGTAGGAGGAAAAAAAAAGAGGTAAATTGAACAGTTTGGAAGGAGGATCGAAGGAGAGAAGGAAGATGAATAGGAAGCTCTTCTGGAAGGAAGCACGAAAGGTGAAGAATGGGAATAAGGGGAATCTACTTATAAAAATGAATATTGATGGTGCATTCGTAACTGGTGGAATGGATGTGAGGAGAGTGTGGAGGGAACACTTCGAAAATCTGAATAACATTAGCATGTAATGAGAGGTGAGTTATTGTGAATGATGTGTTGGGTTTGGATGGTGAGAAGGAATGATGGTATTTTGAGGGTGAGGTCATTAGTAGGGAGGAGGTAATGGGTAGAGTGATAAAGTTGAAAAATCTACAGTTATAGATGAATTACTGGTGAAATATCAAGAACGGAGCGAGGATGGTGGTTTGATTGGATTTGGGGAAATTGTGTAAAACTAAATCGTTTATGGAGGGTATTAGTTCCGAGTTGATTGGAGGAGAGCAGATAGTACCCTTATAAAAGTGTAAAGGGGATTAGGGTAACTGTAAATTATAGGGGTAAGTTAGTATGATTCGAGTTCGTGTACGGGAAGATATATGCTATAGTTCTTTTTGGTCGAAAGAGTGTGTCGAAGTGGTGCTAAGGACTTGATTGATTGAAGAAAAGGTGTGTTTAGAAGTGGTAGAAGATTGAGAAATGATTGAGAAGAAGAATAAATTGTGTTTAGGTTTAATGGATTTGTAAACAGAAGCGTATGTACAGATATAATAGGGAAGCTCTATGACAGCTGTTAGTGATATATGGTGTTGTGTGGTCAAGATTCTGAATGGAAATCAAAAGTATGTATGACCGATAGTGAAGCGTGCGTACGTATGAATAAATGGAGTCGAAAGTGCTTGGTTTAATATTAATTGTGGATGGAGCAAGGCAGGGATGTGTTATGTCTCCTTGGTATTCAATTTCATATGGAGGGCGTTATCGAAAGATATTAGGACGGTATTTGGTGGCAGGAATGATCTTACGGATTATGGACAATATATATATATATATATATATGACATTCCATTGTGTTAATTATTAGGTACTGTTAAATACTATGCGTGATTGATAAAAAAGAAATATTTTGACAAGCGCGTAACAGCTCCGTTATAAAAGGGAGCCAAAAAGGTATAAATGGAGGTCGGGGATTGGGGGAACAAGGGGGAGGGCAGAAGGAGAAAGAATTGGGGGAAGGAAGGAATGGGGGAGAGAAGAGCCATCAGAGGTGAATTTTGTCGATAAATTCAAGTATGTTATTTTTTTTCCTTTTTATTCAACTTTTTCTGTTATAAAAGGGAGTAGACACCCAATTTTTGAAGTTCTTTTTTTTTTTCTTTTTAAATTTAGGTTTTTGTTGTTTTCTTTGCTTTTTTGTTGTTGTTGTACATGATTTTTTTCCCCCTTAATTTCCGTTTATTTTTTCGTCGTTATTTATTTTTTTAACTAATTCGAGCTTATTAGTCCAGATGTGTCGTATATTTTTATTCTTATTTCATTGTGCCCTTGTACGTTAGTAGATCAGTGGCCTATGCCTGGTGAGGGGGGGGGGGGTCAATATTGGACTGGTGGTGGGGTATGGACTCAGAGAGTGCTGTTTACGGGTTAGGGGGGGCGCAATACTAGGCTTGCCCCGGTTTTTGGCAATTCACGCAACGCCTCTGGCTGGCTATACAGCTTATTAATAAGAGTATCTTTATTATAAATAGAAAGTTTAACGCTATTTTCTTGGGTCGTGTTCTTATTACCGACTAGGGTTGGCCTAGCATCGGAATTTTGCGCACCGCACCGCAACAGGGTAAGCACACCACGCACCGCACCGCACCGCACCAAAAGTCATTTTTTTTGCACCGCACCGCACCTCTATGTTTCAATGCGCACCACGCACCACATCTCTATATTTTATAAATTGTACCGCATCGGTACATTGGATTTGTGTGAAGCACCGCACCGCACCGCGCCGTACCGCACCGCACCGCACCTGATGCGTCGGACAACCCTATTACCAACTTATTCCCATTTTTCACAAACTTTTTATCTTTTTATTAACTACTATAAAATGCATACCTTTGAGTTCTCGTATCATTTGGGTTGCTTATCAACTTTTATATTACAGTTATTACGGTGTAATTATTAAATTAACTTTCACATATTTAGTTCTCTATACTTTTGTTGTTCGTGTCGCAGAAAAGTTTCTCGAGTAACATGTTTTTGTCACACTAGTCAAAGAAACTGTTTGTGTTTTTTTATTATTCTTTAGGTCTTGGTCAAAGTGTTCAGATTAGTTGAAAGAAGTTTTTAACTACAGAATCATAATGCCATTGCTGATATCAGTTTAGTTGTTGATGTTGATGTTGTAGTAGTAGTAGTAGTAGTAGTAGTAGTAGTAGTAGTAGTAGTAGTAGTAGTAGTAGTAGTATATTTTGGTCTTGGTCAAAGTGTTCAGATTAGTTGAAGGAGGTTTTTACCTACAGAATCAATGAAATTGCTGATATCACTTTAGTTGTTGTTGTAGTAGTAGTAGTAGTAGTAGTAGTAGTAGTAGTAGTAGTAGTAGTAGTAGTAGTAGTAGTAGTAGTAGTAGTAGTAAGGGAAGTTTGCCTTAAGTTTTTATTGTTTCTTTCCTTGCTACTTCTTGTATTGCATGCTGTTGCCAAACTGAAGATGGTGCAGAAGGGTAAACTTTCAGCTCCAGGTATTGACAATAAAAACAAAGATTATAGAAGTAAAAACAACTCGCTTCTCTCTCCTGGACAATCTTCCGACTGAACAAGTACAAC
>JABUQX010128295.1:0-5000 GCA_015478945.1 Trachelipus rathkii
CAGAGATTGAACAGACACATTTTATTCATGATAGAAGAAGAAGAAAAAGAAAGACAGGCATGGAGTTTGTTTAATGGCTTGACGTAGTACTTTAACATAAACAGAAAAAAAGTATATAAATATAGCAAATAATACAAACGGTAGAACATTTTATATAATTATGTAAGAGTTTTTTTTATTTATTAATTTTAGTAAGTAGAGTTGCAATAAATATGTAGAAATGGTTAGGAGCCATTGAAAAAGTGAAGAAAAAAAAACGTAAAAATTTATATCTGTATAGGGTATGAAGTTGCCTTTTACTAAAATTTTTTCAATCAAAACATTAAACACATTTAGAAGTTATAATATGGTAATATATATATAATATTATAAATAAAATATATAATATATATATTAATATATAAATATATATAATAATATATAATATAAAACTATATATATATATATACTATACAATATAAGTATAAATATATGAATATTCATAAGTAATATAAGAAATAAAATTCGTAAAAAATTAAATAAAAAAAAAAATAAAAATTCAACTAATAATAATTATAATATAAATAATAAATAATAAAATCAAGCATCCTACTAAAATCAAATTAATTATATTTAAATAAATAAAAATAAATCAAATAATTAAATTAATAATATCACTCAAAGACTACATATAATAAAAACTCAAACACGAAAAAACTCATTGCCGTCATAAGGAGGAAAAAGATACAATATTTATAACAATAAAATTTAATATATAAGTTATCTTTCATATAACAATTCTCTATACGAAAGGATAAAAACTACATTAAAAAAAAATTCTTCTCGTCGCGTAAATACTAAACCATTAACCATAACTAAACCAAACAACCTAAATTAACCTAAACTAATTTTAACGGAGTCAAACTGCTTAATAAATAGATACAGTAATATATAATATAATATATTATATATAATATATATATAATATTAATAATTAACTAATATTAAATAATAAATATAATATATAATAAATTAATATATATATAATATATATAAATATTATTTATATATAATTATAATTATAATAATAATATATATAATAATATTAAAGATTATATACATATATTAAAGATAAGGAGAAATAAAGTAAGAAAGAGAAAAAGAGGATAATAAAGTAAGTAGATAAGGAGAGGGAGAAGGGTAAGAGAGATGAAGGATGAGTAAGGAAGGAAAGAATGGAGATGAAGGAGAGAGTAAGAGGAAAATAAAAAATATATATATTTTCTCAATATTGTTTCACTCTCCTTATTCTGTAACTCCCAAGAAGCATGTAGCACCTATTTACTAGAGGCACGGGGAGATACGTTTGACACCCGACTAATCATCAATTGCACAACCTCAACCCGTAAAATTCAACGACAGTATTGAGCATTCAAGATCGCAAGCCACAGTCTTTAAGATGTAGGGAGATAAATCACAGGACAGTTAAAACGCAGAAGATAGGAGGAAAGACTCCGTCGAACAGAAAAGAGTGAGCAGGAAGAAGTGATGCAAACACCGGCGAGAGAGACTAGCACACTGGAGTATAAAAATGAAATGATCATATCGAAAGAAGGTATGTCGCTCAGACGGACACCTCCATCAAATTCAGAAACCGCCAGAAAAACTTAAAAAAGAAAAAAAAAGGAAAATTATTGTTTTTAAAAACGTTTATTTAAAATCATTGACTCAACCCATATATATAATACTCGTATATATATAATATTATATATATATATATTATATATATATATTAATATATGATTATATATATATATATATATATATATATATAGTATATATATATATATTATATATATTCTGTGATATATTTTTGAATCTGAGAAGATTCCATTTCCATATCAAACAACTGTGGCCTATTACTATTTAAATTGTTATAACTATTGTACTAGCCATAGGGAGGCGAAGATTTGAAATGAAAGCAATCTATGCTGAGCAGGCAGCATGAATGCGTATATCAGGAACAGTCATACGCGACAGTATAGAGAAGAGGGGTGCCTCACGATATAGCGCGGCAGGAGGATTGCTTTAACAGCATCTTCAATAGCTCTACTAATTGAATCAATTATTATAATAACTATTGTGAAATCATTGTGTTATACCAAGTACTATTTAATTGCACAAGTTAAACAAATCGATTTTATACCAACTCAGGCAGCATAAAAATACAAATGCTTTGTGCCTAATGCATTATCAATTTAACCGGCAGGTATTGTCGTGATATATCAAATTATGGGCCATATTATCTGTGTTATCAAATGAAATATCCATTACTATTATTGCAATTATAAAATTGATTATCATCATCCTCTGTCACCATTTATTTTCACTTGCAAATTGTGTAATAAAAATTCAAAAGCAGAAGAAACCTTCTCAATCATCCTCATTTATTTAATTACTTATCTAATCTGCCTGGTTGCAACATTGCAATAACAGTGCAATTTGGTGACCCCAGAGTGACTCGTGCAACATTGCAATTATTGCAATATCCTATAGTTCCTTCTGAAACTGGGCCTAAGAATTTATATTAAAAAACAGTGACAAAGAATAAACAGTGCTTATTAAAAATTTGAAAAAAAGTGAAATCTATAAAAGACAATTCTCTGCGTGAAGAAATAAAAATCTGTATTAATAATAAACAATAACTGTGGAATTACCAAAGTCGCAATAAAAATAAAGGAAAGAAAAAAAAATAGAAAGTGAAACGCTCTCTGTGTAACGGAATTAGCCAGTTCCACCCAAAACTCAACGAGTAATCATTTAGTCTTAAAACATTTTTGAAAAAAAAAAAACAACAACTCTCCAAAACCAAAACGTCCTTGTTCAAAAAAAAACAAATGGCGCGAAACTATAAGAAGAGCGTCGCTATCAAAAGTGTTTAAAAATTCTCCAACAGACTATCATTTTAGGCCTAGAAAAAAGTGCGCCAAATATTTGAAACAACGTCATTGAGAGTGTGAAAATGACATCAACGAACACTCTCACTCATGAAAAAGCCAAAACAAATCGCCCCAAGAAACTCTGTTGAAACAAAATCTTCCCCAACAACGCTAAAAAAAAAACGGGGAAATAAGAAGTCTCATTCCCCAAACTATGTTCCTTTCCCCCCATAAACGAAGATCAATCCCTTTTTTTTTCAAGAGTTGGAGACTCGGAAAACATTCCCAATCATACCCCGCGGGAGGGAAAGTCGAATACAAACTATTCCTTCTCCCCCACCAAGGGAGGTGATCCTTTCTTTCACCCAACACGGGGGAGCAAAGTCAACTGTTAAAGTCCCCATTCTCCCCCACAAATGTAAGTGTTTCGTACCCCAACTCCAACATGAAGAAAATCATATCGAATCTCGGAACAAACTACAACAAAAAGAAATTTTGTAACTAATAAGACGGTGAATAATAAATAATAATAATAAAAATAATAAAAATTAATAATAATAAAAAATAATAATAATAATAATAATAATAATAATAATAATAATAATAATAATAATAATAATAATAATAATAATAATAAAGTGAAAAAAATGCAACAGTGAAATATATTTTTATAAATAATCAAAAAACTTCATTTTACATCAATGGTATCTAAGTTTTAGAGAACAGTGATGTTTTTTGTTTCCATATAAAGAAATTTCTTAATAATAAAACAATATATCCAAAATGAATCAAAATGAAAATGAAAAAAAAAAAATGAATAAAAATAGAAAAGAAAAATCGCAAATGTATTCAGGTGTAATATTTATTATAGAATATTAATGCTATAACACAGGTAATTACTTATTAAAAAAAAAAACAAATAGGGTTCTCTATATATTTCATGCCAATTATAAGTTTTATTATTAAATAAACGTAGAGCGAAACGGAAGCATGCTTCTGGTTTATCTGAAGCTTTCGAGTATGAACGTAATTTTGCTCCTCCACGAGAGGATTGCCGCCAAAAGTTCTACCGATAGCCAAGGAATGAATTGGAAGGCAAAAACCTTTCTTTCGCCCAACGTAGAAATTTAGGATTGTAATTGTGTCTCGTTCATAATAATTATTGTAATCATAAAGCTTAATATAATATGTAACAAAGTGAAATTGAAAAAATTAGAAATGACAATTGTATTAAAATTTTGAAATTTACTTAATAATAATGAATCAAAAATTATATGATATGCATATTATTTTCTTATCCAGTATTTTAACAATAAATATTGAAAGAGAGTGAATGAATGTCTTTCTTGTAAGCTGGTAATTATTGCAGTTTAAGCTTAACTTTTGACGTGGCCACGAGCCGCAGTCGTATTAAAGAAAAATTGCTATAATGAAGGCTGTCAAGAATGCGTTTCCATTCACGAAACTTTAGAAAATGTGTAGGCTTATTTTATATATCAGAGTAATGAAATAAAAGTTTAAACAAAAATGACTGTACAAGCTAAGCGCCCCTAGCGGACAGCTTCCATCTCACGCTGATAGAAAAAATTGTTTACAGAAATTTATTAAGTTATAATACGATATCAAAATTATTTAATGTGCATGAAAAAAATTTCCACCTTCTTTTCAAATTTCATCTCCTTAATTAGTGGTATTATTCTATATCTAAAAATTTCAAATTTTAAAAATTAAAATTATGTAAGTTACCGAAAAAAAATCGGCCAAACTAGAAAACAGAAAATAAAAATCGAAGAAAACGGAGAATCTGAGTCGAATTCATTCCCGTGCCCAAGGCCACAGTAGACAGCAAACAGCTGACCACCCTCGCCTTCGCGTAATAAACATTCCATAGTACCAGACCTTTAAATTGAAAAAAAAGAGAAGAAACAAAGAAAATGCTTTTAAGCCTGAAGAAAATGGAAAAAAATAGAAAATACATAAAATGCATAGAAGGAAGAAAATATTCCTTGTTTCTAAATAATGATAATTTCAATTTGAAACAGCAAAGTTCCTCCTAAAGTCAGCAAGAGCTAGATATTCACT
>JABUQX010128295.1:10000-12500 GCA_015478945.1 Trachelipus rathkii
ATTATTATTATTATTATCATCATTATTCTTATACAAACACTTATATATATATATATATATATATATATATATATATATATATATATAAGATATATATATATATATATATATATATATATAAATATTATATTATATATATATATATATATATATATATATATATATATATATATATATATATATATATATATATGGTCATACTCCTCATTAGTTTGCGGATATACAGGGGGTTCCTGGAACAAGTATCAAAATTTCCTGAAAAAAACCCAGGGTTTCCCTTTTGCGTATATATATATATATTATATATATTATTAGGTATATATATATATATGGCATATATATAGTATATATATACCGATATCTATCGATATATATATATATATATATATAAAGCTATTTGGGAATTAAAATATTATTGGAACAGTAAAATATATATATATATATTTGAAATATAATACGTCATAAATTTTTATGCTTTGTTCGAATAAGTCGATATAAGTTGTGTTCCGTATTTATTTCCAAATATGAATTTGAAAGATTTGTTCGAAATATGTGAAAACGATTTTACAATTTTAGCTCTACTGCAACATTTTTCAGTAATACTAGAGAAAAAGCTTTGTGAAAAGTGTAACATACAGTGCGAAATTACTAAAAGAGGAGCAAAGTTTTATTTTTATTGTAATAGTAAGAATTGTGGGTCAAAGTATACAGTTTCTCCAAAAGATTATTTTTTTTGCAAATATTAGAATATTATATAGTGATGCTCTATTAATTATGTATTTTTTTGTACATAATGAAACAGTTAGCAGGGTAGTAACTTATTTAAATGTTAGTGATGCGCTTTTCATTATCTAGCTTAGGTCTACGTTTACGGCAATGATAATCCATCTAGGTTAGGTCTAATCCTACGGCAACGACGATCCGTCTAGATAGGTCGTACCGTACGGCTTTTTAAGTGTAGGTTATGATAAGGTTTGGTTAGGTACACTAGGTCTAGGTTTACGGCAACGACAATCAATCTAGGTTAGGTCTAGGTCCTACGGCAACGACGATCCGTCTAGATAGGTCGTACTATACGGCTTTTTAAGGTTAGGATAAAGTTTCGTTAGGTACACACAGATTTTATTATTACATATTATTATTATATATATATATATATATATATATATGTTATATATATATATATATATATATATATATAGTATATATATATATATATATATATATTATTATTATATATATATATCGGTATCAATATATTATCGATATATCAAAATCGAAGGTCAGGACAGAACTTAAGTTTTAATTTTTTCATATTTAGATATATTTGAATATATATATACCCAAATTTATATCTGTGTCCATGGAAATCGATATATATATAAATATATATATATTTTTATATATATATATATATATATATATATATATATATATATATATATATATATATATATATAAAGAGGAATTACAATTTTGGTATATCACATTTCCGAAATTCCGAATTTGCATGCTATCTCCACAGCTACTTTATCACTCGACAAAATTTTTCTTCTCTAGGGCGATGCAAAAGTTCTATACAAGTTTTATATAATATTAATAAAAATAAATTATTATTATTATTATTATTATTATTATCGTAATAATAATAATAATAATAATAATAATAATAATAATAATAATAATAATAATAAAGGAACGATGTCTTCATGTGCGATCAATTCTGAGGATTTTGATCTAAAGTTTATGCCTTCAAAAGCTGGAGATAGACATCCCCAGAATTGATCGCATCCAATTTTTTCCTTTGGGCATTTCTAAAGAAAAAGATTGCGTACATCAATAGAAGCAATTATTATATAATTGGCGTCTTCAAACTACAATAACTCATTCTACTTAAGTTTCGTGCCAACATTATGAACAATCTATTCGCCATGATCCTAAAACTGAACTTATCGAGCATCAGTTCAAGACTTTTGATTTAGAATATCTTATGTAATTTTTAATATTTACTTTTGTTTTCGTATTTGACTTACGAACACTCCCTGCCATTCCCTAATCATTGGTATTTTTAATGCCACTCAAGATCTTCAGAATTTTCCCAAAGCACCACAAATGCCCTCCTCTTTCATACCTCTCGTCTAAACAAACGCCAGAGATATTGCAAGACAACTTTACACCAATATGAGAGAGGGCATGATGTTGTCGTTATGAGGAGTCTCTCTCTAATTATAATAAGTTGTATATACATCAAGCGATGCTCACACGACTCGAAACGTAAACAATGCATAAAAAGAATTATAAAATTAGTAAAATATAAAAATACTGTTCCACTTGGTAGTAAATGAGTAGTTACAAACTGCCAATCGGATTAAGACAATATATATATATATATATATATATATATATATATATATATATATATATATATATATATATATATATATATATATATATATATATATATATATATATATATATATTTTTTTTTTTTTTTATTATT
>JABUQX010128295.1:15000-27500 GCA_015478945.1 Trachelipus rathkii
AATATATTTTAAAAATTATTTCCTCTATTTAGGGGCTCGAGCCGATTTGGGACAGTTAAAGTAATACCAAAGTAAGTTTTTAAAGCAATTTTTTTTTTTTTAACTAAAGGTTAAAGATGGTGAGCTGGTCTTCTGGCCTCCTGGTGGACGATTTGGGAGACTGTCCTCTCTGTCCCCCCCCGTCGGCTCGAGCCCTATAATTGTGAATAATTTTTTTTTTTTTTTAAATTTTCGACCTAATTAAAAAAAAAAAAACCTTAAAATTTTCCGGCTCTCTAGTATATATATATATATATATATATATATATATATATATATATATATATATATATATATATATATATATATATATATATATATATATATATTTTTATATATATATATATATGGATTGCTCCTTTAACTGGATTTCCATCTATGAAAGTAAAAAAAAAAAAAGCTTAAGCTTATTTATTTTCATAAGCCTATGAAGCAATAAAAAAAATATTTCTTTTGCTATTTTGTTAATATTATTTGGAATATATTTGAAAATTGATCTGTAAATTCAGAATTCAGGTTTACCAACTCACATAGCATACCATTTTGAGGGCTGTGGGAGCCATTATAGACCTTGAGGAGTGGATATATAGTGAGAGTATATATATATATATATATAGAAAAACTATTTATAGCAGAAAGGAAACAAAGAAATATATTGAGAGATAGAAAGAGAGTGAGAGAGAGAGAGAGAGAGAGGGTGAGAGAGACACACATTAATACCTAATTTTCTCTAAGAGGTGGCAGTGTAGTATGCATGGAAACAGGTAAAATATGGATGAATAAAATGAAAGTCGCTAGTTTTACTGCCCCTATACCTATTACAGAACTCGTCGCAGTCAGAAAATCCAATTCCCAGAGCTTCACACCGTGATGGACCCTACTATGGTGCATTCTTGCCACAACCATACCCTCACAACCCCGTCATTCACTCCTATTATGCACCTTTGTTCTCGCCTCTTCCAAACCCTCTAATTCTTTCATAATCCCATCCATATATATATATATATACAACAAATACAACCAAGGAGAGATAACACATCCCTGCCTCACTCCCCTATTAATTATATATATATATATATATATATATATATATATATATATATATATATATATATATATATATATTTATATATATATATATATATATATATATTACTTATTATATATATATATATATATATATATATATATATATATAATATATGTGTGTGTGTGCGCGCGTTCGTTTAAACTTTAAAGAAAGGCGAAAGATCCAAGGACCTCTTAATTTGTGCTGTGAAAATTTTAGGATTTATGAAAATGAAATTTTAAGAGAATAAAAATAAGTTATTGTATTTTTAAGTTTTATTTTAAAATGAAGTTTGACAGGAAATTAATTTACATATCAAATTCTGATTGTGGAAAATTCTAATCCATCGAATCACCTTATTTTCAAGGTTAAAATATATTCCAGTACCAAATTAATAAATTTGTTCGCATTTCCTAATGACCACTTTTATAAATTGGTCGTCTGTGACACGGTGTCACTTTCTAGCTGGAATATTCTCCCCCTCCCCTATTACGGCTGCAAAATTAATTTGTATAAAGTTTGACCTCACTTAAAACGGTATGGGAAGTGAAAAAAGAAAAATATTTATTGACTAAAAAGTATTGCCTTGTGGTGAACATATTCGGGGAAAGACTTAAAAAAAAGGAGGAAAAGAAAAGGAAAATGGCGAGTTATTTTTGAATGATTTTCGTCTTTCCATTAAACGTCATTTGAGAAGTGCGAGACGTCGTTTAATGTCAGTTTTTAATCGGACAACGTCATCGAAAAGTTTCTCGATAATAATGACATAAAAATTTTTATTTTTTTATTTTTTCCATGAGTTGTGTCACTTCTGACAGTTACAATATATTTACAGACAATTAATGATCGATCAGTTTTGTAATATATATATATATATATATATATATATATATATATATATATATATATATATATATATATATATATATATATATATATATATATATATATATATATATATATATATATATATATATATATATATATAGAGTTACATATATGTACATATATGAATATGTGCATTTGAATGCATTTTGTGTACACATTTTAACATATATAAATAAAACAAACATGCATGAGAGAGAGAGAGTGGTTATAGAGTAGCAGTGGCAGGAGGAGAGGAGAGGAGGAGAGAGAGAGAGGAGATGGAGAGTATAGGGAAGGAATGGATGGAATAGAAATATGAAAGGAATGGATGGTGGAATGGAAGGAGGGACAGTGGAATGGAAGGAAGAACCGGCGGAATTTCACAAATGGGGCTGTAGCAGCCAAATGATGCCAAGGCTGGGCCAAATAGCCAAAATTAGGAATGTATCAAAAAAAACACTGAAAGTCTTAAAACTTAGGACAGAAAATTAAATATAATTTCAATTAATTAATAATTTTAATTATGAAAAAAGGAATACATTTAATTAATTCAATTAAATAAAAATTTTCGAAAGAAATTTTGTAGAAAATAATTGATTTCTAGAAGAATAAGTTGTATTAAATATATATATATATATATATATATATATATATATATATATATATATATATATATATATATATATATATATATATATATATATATATATATATATATATATATATATATATATATATATATATATATATATATATATATAATGGGGTGTCTTTTAACACTCAATATTGTTTCTCAGTGCTCGAAGCGAGCTTCTGTTCAACCGATCCGAAAAAAGGTGTAGCCGTTCTGATCCTTCAAACTATCGCCCTATAGCCCTCACCTGTATTCTATCTAAAGTCTTTTAAACTCTCTTTAACTCTCATTTCCTGGATCATCTGGAGTCTCATTCCCCTTCTTTCAGATCATCAGCGGCTTCTGACGTTCGAGTTCAACTGGTACATACCTATTTAACTGATTTTATGGTCTTCTGCCCTAGGGGACTATGGGGAGTCTTGCGGTGGCGCTTCGACATAACCGTAAAGCTGACTGAGTATGTATACGCGTCGCTACTCGAAGCTCCCCTTCCTTTCAGTTTCCTCCTTTCTTTGCTTACTCATATGTCTAATTTTCTCCGATCGTTCCCTATATCAGCACTCGTTGATGGAGCGTCCCCTTCCTCCTTTCCTGTTAACTGCGGTGTTCCTCAAGGTTCTGTTTTATCTCCAACTTTATTCTGTTTTCAGTAACGTTCTTCTTCATTTAACATTATCCATTCTTATGCAGATTACTGAACTTTCCATTCTTCTACTTCTTTGAAATAAATTTTTTACACCTTGAGCTGCCTCTCGTTCTGCTTCTGATTCTATTCTTGCTGATCTGATGGGATTTCCTGGTGGGTAACCGCAACCTTGCAAAGTTTTACCTTTTAAAACTCAACTTCTTTTATATCTCCAGTTAAAAATATATCTCAAATTTTCTACTCTCTTTGGACAGTTCTATCGTCATACATGAAACAATATAAACATTTTTGGTCTCTCCATGAATAATAACAAATTTATTTGGCAGGGATATTGGCTGCTTGGGAGGCATCAAAGAATCTGGAATTTCTGTTCAGGTTATGGGAATTTTTTTTCCTCTGAACAGTTACCCAGCTATATAAGGCCTTATTCACCCTTGTATGAAGTACTGTTCTCACATCTGGGGCCCGGCTCCACCCCTTCTATTGGATAGGGTTGAGCCTAAAGCTAAGAGACTGATAAACTGTTTCCGCTTCTTCAAACTCCCCTGACCCCTCTATCTCTAAGTGACGTGACGTGTTGGCGCTCTCTTTCTATAGGTACTACGGTGGCAGATGCTCGGGGAGCTGACCTCTCACCCCACCACCACCCTGCGTCGCCCTCATCAAAGGTGCTCTTGCTCTGCATGAGTGTTGCGTGAGTGATGAAACCCCAGACTGCCCTGCCGGTGCCTCTTTCTTTCCAGCTACTTCTGTCTCTGTGGAACTCCTGCCTCCTTCCTGCTTCCAACTGCATTTAAATCTTTCCCTCAGCCCATGTCTGTGCTGCCTCACCTGAGAGATTTGCTAAGTTGTAATTGGGTGGTCATGTTTTATCTTCTGCCCCTCCTTGAAAAGGGCCCGAGCCCGTGAGTGGTGGTTGACTGTAAATATATATATATATATATATATATATATATATGTATATATATATATATATATATATATATATATATATATATATATATATATATATATATATATATATATATTTTTATATATATATTAATTCAATTAAATAAATAATTTTGAAAAGAGATTTCGGAAAATATTTGATTTTCTTGAAGATATTTACTTTAAATAAATAAATACATTAATATTTTAACAATTATATTTATTTCCTTTTCCGAATTACGTTTGATATATCAAATTTCGAATATTTTATGTTAAAAACTCGGAAAAAGTTATAATTTGGCTTCAATTTTAATTTGAAATCATAGTAAATACTAAAATACCCACAAAAAAATTGATTATATTTAGGTATGTTTATATATTTTGCATCAATTTATAACAAAGGAGTAATGGAATTAAAATATATTTTTTTTATTTTGTGGTTTGATTTAACCCTCTATTATTTAGTGTAAATTTACAGCTAACCCGGTAGAAAACCCTTGGTTTTTCCTGATTTTTTTGGCCGGGCTGGGCCAGGCCGGGTCACTAAAATGGTTGGCTAATGGCCAGTCTCTGGTCGGTTCCTATTACCATCTATTTTAATTATTTTTTTTAATTATTTTATTTATTTATTCATGTATAGTTATTTCTTATTCCCTTATTTTAAAGTGTTTTTCATTTTTCTTTTGTATTTTATTATATTCTTTTGTTATACAATTTTAAACAATTTATATATATATATATATATATATATATATATATATATATATATATGAGCGATAGAGAGAGAGAGTGTGAGGAGGAGAGAGAGAGAGAGAGAGAGAGAGAGAGAGAGAGAAAGAGAGTGAGTGAATTAAACAGAGAGAGAGGAGAAAGGATACAGTGGAGTGGAGTGCAGATTAATGGAGGAAAGGAGGGGGAGTGCTGAGTCTGATCCACAGACAACTCTCAACACACACACACACACACACACACACACATTATTATTATTATTATTTATATATTTTTAGAGGCAGATATATATACACATATATAACTATGTATATATATACAGCATATAACCTATGTTATGCATGCATTTGTCAAACATCTTAAGAAGATAGTGTGGAAATGGAGTTCTCAACCCCCTAGCAAGGGGGGCTCTCAACCCCTAGCTGCAGCCACACGAACAAATCTTTTTTGATATGATCCATCTGTATCAATATATTAAAAAATAATTGGTCATAAACTTTATATATTTAATTCCAAAGAATTTTTTTTTTTTTTTCCGAAAATTTCGTGTTTTTTAATTGATTTATAAAATATAATTTTAATTTATTGATAAGAACTAGGTCTAAAGTTTGTTGTTTCTCCATTTGACTTTTATTTAAAATGGAAATTTTAATTTATGTTCATTTTCTTCTCCTGATTATATATATATATATATATATATATATATATATATATATATATATATATTAAGCATATATATATATATATATATATATATATATATATATATATATATATATATATATATATATATATATATATATATATATATATATATATAACCTACACTCACAGGCAAGGCCCATTTGAAAGAGTCTATACAGTCCTAAAATCCTGCCAGAAACTCATTTAAATATCTGTTCTTTGAATTGAAACTTTTAAGCTTTCGTTGTTACCTTTTGTATTTCTCAGTCCTATTTTTTTTCTTCTGATCCTTCTCATTGTTCTTTCCCTTTCTTTATGACCGTTTTCGTTTTTGTCATCTGTGCTTACGCTCGGTAAGAAATGCTTGCACAGTTTTAGCACGAATTTCGTGAATAATCCACCGCGATTTCTTAAGAGGTTTACTTTTGTTTACAAACAATTGGAATCAGCTGTTGTGATGGATCCCGGCGATTTGGAATAAACAGAAATACAAAAAAATAACAAATGGTTTATATTGCAAATAATTGATAAACCATTGTGATGGAGTTTAACGATTTGGAAGAAATTTGATTTAAAGCTGATTTTATTGAAGGAAATGAAACCTCATCAATTCAAACGGACCTACCACAGAGTGAAAACATTATCATTTGATTTCTTTACGAATATATCAGATAGGAAAAAATATGAATATCTTATTATTATTATTTTTATCATTATTTTTAAAGGCATTACTCACAAACTTTATACACTGAAAAAAAATAATAATTTCCCGCCGTATTTTTTGTTTACATTTTTTCGTAAGCACATGCTAAGGCGTTTTCGTTTTTTCATTTGTGCTTACGAAACGTAAGAAATGCTCGAGTTTGCGTTCGTTTTTGAAAAACAGCGCAAAATTGTAAGAAATGCTTACCAAACGTAAGGAATTTTTTTTAATTCTGTAAGGCTGCTATTTCCCATACTTGCTGAATTTAGCACGTTCTTACGAAAAAATGAAAAAAAAAAAAAAAAAAAGCTTTAGGAAGTTGGCAGGATTTTTTTTTAATACAATGGATAAGGAAGGAAGGTTTGTGAGTAATGCCATTAAAAATAATATGATTGTGCAAATAATTGTGTGGTATTCATATTTTCCCCCGTTTGATTACGTATTCGTAAAGAAATCAATTGAAAATGTTTTCACTACGTGATTGGCCCGTTTGAATTGATGAATGTTTCATTCAATAAAATCGGCTTTGAGCCCAATTTCTTCCAAATCGATGAACATCACAATAGTTGATCAATTATTGTAATATAAAACATTTATTTTTTTTATTTCTGTTTATTCCAAATCGACGGGCTCCATCACAACAGCTGATTCCAATTGTTTGTAAACAAAAGTAAACCTCGTACGCCATCGTGATCGATTTTGCATGAAATTCGTGCTAAAACTGTGTAAGCATTTCTTACCGAGCGTAAGCACAAATGACAAAAACGAAAACGGTCCTAAATTCGGCAAGCATGGGAAATAGCAACCTTACAGAATTAAGGAAATTCCTTACGTTTGGTAAACATTCCTTACCATTTTGCTCAAAATTTTACTAAAACGAACGCAAACTCGAGCATATCTTACCGTTCGTAAGCACATTTGAGTGCAAAACGAAAACTCCTTTATTGAGTTTATTCATGACGACAGTGAAAACACACACACACACACACACACACACACACACACACACACACACACACACACACACACACACACACACACACACACACACACACACACACACACACCTACACACACACACACACACACACACACACAAACACACAAACACACACAATAATATATATATATCATTTGTACACATCTTCATCAATATCATCAATATTACATACATATATATAGTTAAATAAACATTTATATATATACATATATATATATATATACATATACATATACATATATATACATATATATAATATATATACATATACATACATATACATATATACTTAAATAAAAAGAACGCTATATATATACATACATATTTGTATATATATATATATATATATATATATATATATATATATATATATATATATATATATATATATATATATATATATATATATCAATGAAAATAAGAGCTTTACAACATCAGCAAAAATAAGAATTTACATCATGAATTGTGTGTGTATTTTTTACTGAGAGATTTATTTAAGGTTGGAAAAAAAAAAAAAAAAAAAAACTAAATATTGTCTGTGAAAGCAAAAGTCAATTCAGGAATTCTCATGTTGAAAATAAGTTCTTTGCATTTATAATAATCTAATCTATGTATCAGAAGGAATTTCTCTTAAAAATTTTAACCTAAGGGGAATAATTACCATGTTACATAATAATTGGTTTTATTTTATTTCTGTATGCGATATACCTACTGCACCCTCTTCAGTCATTATATATATATATATATATATATATATATATATATATATATATATATATATATATATATATATATATATATATATATATATATATATATATATATATATGAGAGTATATATATATAGATATATCTATATAGATTTATATATATATATATATATTTATGTATAAAGAAAGTTATATATATATATATATATATATATATATATATATATATATATATATATATATATATATATATATATATATATATATTTAACCGACCAACTCGAATTTGCGAAAACATTTGAAACGTTACGCTTTTAATATTTCATTATTTAAAAGACAGAACAAGGCAAGGCACCGTCCTTTTAATAAACAAACAAAATCTTATGATGTTTACTTTATGCAATCAATATTCCAAATAAAGCCTCGTCCTCATTGAATCAAGCAACAAGGAACTTTCGGTTGATGTTCCATGTTCCCTAAAACCTTGCCAATTGTTGCCGCTTGATACCGAATGTTTCTTTAAGTTCCTGTTGCCAGCGACAAAAAGTCACAACATGTTCCCTATTTCCATTTCTAGTGGTAAAGATCAAAGAAAAATAGGAAGCACATAACAGCAAGCAGTAACAGAAATATATGCTTCTTCAGTGTGTACACTTTGCAGTTGAATGCACAATCGCATTTCGGTTTCGGAAACATTTATAGAAAATGTCTCAAATAGGGGTGTGATAAGGACCGAATTATTAAATTATTTGAAGAGGACATAAAATATGAAGAGCAATGGGTGCCTACAGATAAAAAATATAAATGCAAAAATGTATGTAAGAGAAGTGCTTGGGGGGAGAAGTTATTAAATAAAAAAGAAAATCAAAAATTTGAGTATTTTTTTTTTTTTTTTTTTTTTTTTCAGAACAGAAAACTATGTTCTATGAGGAAATTAGGATAGAGCTCTATTTATTTTACAAATTTATATTGGTCTTGAGGACTTGGTCGAACCCGCACTTTTCGTTTGTTCCGGGGAGAGGGGTGGTCCGTTTTTACTACTAATCGCTATAAATGCTGCAAATGCAAGGAACAAGTCTTCCTCAGATATTATTCACGACAGTAACAAGCACATTGCTACAGTAAGATGTAGACATCTTGATACTAGAAATAAATGTTGCCTCGAAAGAGAAACCAAACTCAAATGTTTCTCCGATTTTAGTATCTTCAGTGTAGACAAATTGTTTGTACAAGTTGCTACTTGTTGAACAATGTTAAGAACATCAGGTAACAATATGCAATAAAAAGTCCCTTGTTGTTATTTCCATGTGGACGAGGCTTAAAACTGACGTAAACCTGATGATATACAATTAAATTCTTCTAATTACGGATATAAGCTCTGCATCAATTTAACCCATTTATTTTTGTCTGTCAGTATATCGCAATGGATATCTATGATATGGCACGTATTGAGTTGGGCCGAGTTGCGCATATATATATATATATATATATATATATATATATATATATATATATATATATATAGATATGGAGATGAATGGGGCGACAATATATATATATTTATATATATATATATATATATATATATATATATATATATATATATATAAGAAATGGAGATGAATGGGCGCACAATGGGATGTGAGAGATGGATGGAATAAAGAAAGGAAGAAGGATGGAAATTCGACGGGAAATCGAAAATTCGGTTTCTCCCTTTGTGAATAAGCGCCTGTTTTGACCTCCCACTCGCTACAATCCCTCCTCTAACTTTATATGTCTTGTTTAGTTGTTTTGTTTGTTTATTTTTGTATTCTTAATGTCTGCATTTATTTTTCAGTGTAATAATGTCTAATGTCTAAGTCAGGTTTCGTATGTAGCATACTATGCTTTGTCTTTGTTCACTATGAGGATTATTTGTATTGTATTTGCCTTGCCTTTTCAATCTTCATTCTCTTGCCTTTTTCTCTCTCGTTTCTCATTGTTTTCACACACGCACACTCTGCGGACCAATTTAGCTGGCATAACTGCTTACGTTTGTGTGTATCTAATTATGTGAGTCTGTTCGAGGGTTTAAGTTTCTCTGAAGATAAGAGCAAGAATTATTGCCTCATTTTGGCATCGACTCCGGCAGGTGACTTCTTCGCATCGCTCGCTTTTCCTAATTAACAAAAGAAATTCATTTCAGATTTACACGAATCTCAAAGAAAAAAACCTGATTCGATAATGACAAAATTTATATTTATGCATTTGACTATTTTGGTGACATGCTGATCTTATTATCCAAATTCTTCACATGTAAAAATCGATATACTAGTATTTAAAATATGTAAAGCATTTGAAATAATTGTACGCTTAATAAATAAAACGGGTATATATTTTTAAACTATATATTTAATTATATATTAATTTATTATTTAATTATTGTTATCATTTTAACTATCTTACTGTCCTTCTTAATATATTTATCAGGTTTAAATTCAGCATCTTAAGGTCTAGAAACCTTTCATTACAAGAAATGAATTTTATAAAATCGTATTAAAATACAATGGTAAAAAAATGTGAATGTTTCAAGAACGCGATTGTGAATTCCTTTTTCTTTGCTTACAATTAATAATTTTCCTTTTGAAGTTCGTAATCGGTTCTTTTCAATTGGGAAAGTGTTGGTAAGGGTCAATCGCTGTTGCGTTCATTCAGAGTGGCCTTTTTTGGGTATTTTCTTTTCATATTTGTATAGAGGGGGTTTATTATAAGAGACTCAATTATGGCTCCTTTGTTGAAAGACTCCTTTGGATACTTCAGGTGTAATAAAGGAAGAAAGGATCGTTCGGAAATGATCACATGATATAGGAAAGGATTGTATAAAAAAAATTTGATCATCAACGTAAATTTTAGTTTTTAACAATACTACGTTCGATTCGAGGTAAACGTTCAATTCATTATTTTGCACCACGCCTTTCCATATTCTTCTTTCATCGTTGAATGAATAGTGAAAATTTATTATGCTCTCTATACATTCTTTTTCATTGAAGTTTCAAATTTCAAGCACAATAAGATTAGGGGTACGGATGTGGTATGAAGTGGTCCAAATCCCATTCTGAGTTCAAAGCCCCTCTGTCTTAGGTTAAACGCTTATCACACAGAAACAGAAATCCAACTTCCTACAATAATTATACAATTATTTTCGAATTTACCTTGGTAAATTGGCAATGGGTTTTCTTCCTATTTGATATATATATATATATATATATATATATATATATATATATATATATATATATATATATATATATATATATATATATATATATATAATAAAAATAACAAAAATATATATATATATGTATATATATATATAGAGAGAAGAAGAAGAGAGAGGAGAAGAGAGAGAGAGAGAGAAGAAGAAGAAGAAGAAGAAGAAGAAGAAGAAAGAAAGAAAGAAAGAAGAAGAAGAAAGAGGAGGAGAGAGGAAGAGAAGGAGAGAGAGAGAAGAGGAGAGGAAGGAAGGAAGGAAGAGAGAGAGAGAGAGGAGAGAGCAAAACAGATGAAAACGTTTTTAGTTTTTTTTTTTAAATACGTTTTTAAAAACAGTATTTTCCTTTTTTTTCTTTTTTAAGTTTTATTTCTGGTCGAAATTTGATGGAAGAGAGCCATAAGAAAGAACTCACCCAATTATTTCCAAATCTGAAATAAAATTTAAAATCCTTCAGTAGAAATTAAAAAAAGTTATCCTTATATCCGTCTATCAATAATAAAATCATTTAGGAATAAAAAAAAAAATTACATCCTGGATCATGATGAATCACACATGTCTGATAAATCTGGTATAAAAATGAAAATTAGTCGAGTAGAGAGTAATGAAAAAAGATTAGGAAGTTAAAAAAAAATACTATTAAAAAGTTTTTTTTCTCTCTCTCTCTCTCTCTCTCTCTCTCTCTCTCTCTCTCTCTCTCTCTCTCTCTCTCTCTCTCTCTCTCTCTCTCTCTCTCTCTCTCTCTCTCTCTCTCTCTCTCTCTCTCTCTCTCTCTAATATATATATATATATATATATATATATATATATATATATATATATATATATATATATATATATATATATATATATATATATATATATATATATATATATATATATATATATATATATATATATATATATATATTAAATAATTGGAGTGGGCTTTTCTCTTTTAAATGTTTATTTAGTTTGGGAATAGTGGGAGCAAAAGCAAATCTATTATTTAGTTGGATAAAGAAGCCTTCCTTGTACCAGAATGTTTATTTGTTTCGATTCTTTCTCAGTCTTTCCTGTTTATTTATTTATTTATTTATTTATTTATTTATTTAATCTATTAGTTTGTAAAGAGAGTGAGGATTTCAAAATATAAATATTTAAATGTTTATTTATTAATTCGTTGCATTATTTTTTAATTATTTTCTAATTTATCTTTTCAGATTTCAATTCTTATACCAACCTCTGATTCAATAAAAC
>JABUQX010128295.1:35000-54683 GCA_015478945.1 Trachelipus rathkii
TCACAACGAAAGATTGGTTCACAGAAATGGAAAAAGTCTTAAATGAGAAGTAGAAAGAAGGAATGAGATAGAAAAGATCTCTGATAAATACCACTTTATTTAAAAGATAAATGGTAGTTCTTTTCAAGAACTGCTTGATACACTTAAAAAGAAATCTTAAGAGAAGTTTATGGAGAAATGAATAGATAGATACCCAATAAAGAGAAGTTTGAAAGTCAAATCTTTGTGAAAACTTAATTTAAATGTTTTATTTAATTATGGCGCCACAGCAAACTAAATTCCGACAATCAGAGGACTAAGGTTTCATAGAAAAATTAAAGATATCACCAGTTGAGCTTTATTTACGGAAGCTACACTTATGATATGAGATAACATGAGAAGCATCTTCTAAATCATAAAGTTTAAAGATAGATTCGAGAACTTTAATTAAAAAAAAAATGTTATATCCATAAGGTGATAGCTTTATTTGGAGGGTTCTCTCTTATTTCCATATATATATATATATATATATATATATATATATATATATATATATATATATATATATATATATATATATATATATATATATATATATATATATATATATATATATATATATATATATCTATATTTGTGGTATGTTTGTGTGGGTTATTGATTGAAGCGCGCATGATAGGAAAACGTCTGTTGAAAAATTGAAAGGGATAAAGGTCCTTAGAGGAGCGTCGTTCGCTGTCTCTCAAACGGCTCTGAGGAAATGACTCTCGATTAAAGTTGCAACAAAACCCACTAAAATTAGCCACACCTGAGACAGAGCCTGAGACAGAAACACAGAAGACATCGTTATTCACCGGATTGTACAGGACTGAATCAGGATTTATTTTACATCGCCTTCAAATTCCCAGATTTATTATTTAAAAGGAGAAAAGCCAAGCTCTGATACTCTTCTGTGACGAATCCTTCAACTTCCAAACAACCTGCCTGTCATGTTTTTTTTTTCTTTTTGTTTTTTCTTTCTTTTTTTAAATACTTTTAAATTTTGTTTTAAAAAGCAAAGAGATTATGCTTGTGAAACATTAATTAATTACATTCGGATTAAGGCAAATCTTGTTTATGAATTTTTTATTTAAAAAAAACAAAGTGGAAAGAAAAGCCGAGATGTTTCATTAGAAGATATTCTTAGAGTCTTATTCAAATTAAGTGTAAAATAATTATTTTTTCCTTCCTTTCCTTTTCCTGAATTTATCTCCTTTTTTCCTTTTAATTTCAAAGGAATTTATTTCGAGGCTCTATTGAAGTTCCAATGTTTGGGTTCGACGTTTTTTTTTTCTCCTAAAAATAAAAGGATGAAAGTGTTCGATATACTCTTTGAAATTGGGATTTTCCGTTACTCCTTCATGTTCTGCATATTAAGGTCAGCAAAAAGCCTCCTTTCTTTGATCTTATCTTTCTAAGTTTTCTTATGTAGATGAAATAAAGTTTTCAACTTAATTTTATTACTGCATTTAAAAAATCACACACACACACACACACACACGCACACACACGTGCTTATATATATATATATATATATATATATATATATATATATATATATATATATATATATATATATATATATATATATATATATATATATATATATATATATATATATATATATATATATATAAATATATTCGATTGCACTTGTTCTCGTGTCATTCAGGAGAGTGACAGTGTGCATCGTGAAAGGAACGTTCTTTTACTTGCTCATTTTCATCACACTCAGAATTTTTTCATGACTACTAAGTTCGACAGACCAAGCCCAATTTCATTAGAAGAAAGTATTCTGCTAACCTTTCTGATTCTCCCACTAATTATAGTATTTGGGACCCAATCAAAATTATCATTAGCTATTGCAATTTGTGTATGTTTGATTTTCCTACTCTGATACGTAATGGTAGTACAGTTGCTAACACCTATACCGAAAAGGCTAATAATTTATTTGGTGTTATTTTCTCATCTAATTGCTACTTAAGGAGGCCTGTGCCTTTACCAGGATCATGTACGTCTTAATGCATAGAATCCTGTCAACTATAATAGTTTGTAAAGCGAGCGGTTCTGATGATATTCCTCCCCTTGTAGTGAAGAAGTGGGCCTCGGAGTGAACTCTTGCTTTGTTCAATTCTATTCTAGAAAATAAAACTTTTCCACATTCAGTTATTAAAGCGGGCTTATGTTCACCCAGTTTGAAGAAGGGCAATTGGTCTGATATCTTTAATTATAGACTTATATATTTCCCACTTGTATTGTCACAAAATTCTTTTAAACTATTCTTAATTCGGTTATCCTCTTATTTCTTATCTTTCCCTGTGACAGGTATATGTAAAACTTTCAATAGAGTTTGACACAAAACTTTTATTTACAAACTTCTTTTTCGGCATCTCTCCTTTTCTTGGTAGCTTCCTCTCTGTTTTCCCTTCCTGCCCTTCCTGTCACTTTATAACAAAAAGGTTATAGACTGCCACAGTTTATCCTTAAAGTCTATGAATAGTAGTGATCCTCAAGGCTCTGTTTTAATCCTCAGTTGTTCAATTTATACTTTTCAACAATAACTATGTAACTATAACTTCATCGCCTATCCAGTTTCCCCTCTCATTTCATTGTCTCCATCCTTCCTACTCTTTTCATTTCGAAAAGCAATCTCCTCACTCAGAATCATAGTTGGTGCTAGAAAGGTGGTCTTGGAGCAACTTACCTTTGATTTTTCTCATGTTAGTTACCGACACTGTTAAGAACATATGTTCAAGATCTATTTTCTCTATTCTTTAAAACTGTCAAACGTAGTGAGTGGGAGATCTCGTTTATAATTGAACTTTAGATCGTACTTTTCTCCCTTGGTAAATTTTATGTGAGGATATTTTTTTTAAACATATATTTTCGAAAGGTAAAATAATTTGAATTTATTTGTCATCATGGAAACATAGAAAGAGTAGAACGATAGGTTGGTGTAGTGAGAGTCCCGGAATCGATTTCTAGGGATCCTAAGAAGCAACTTCTTATAGAGGTCTCCTCCTTGATTAGTTCATTACCCATGAGGTATGATCTTTATATAAGAAAAATAAAATAATATAGATTGAAGAGAAAATATAATGAATATAAGAGTGTGAATAGTACCTCATAGTGGTTTTGATTTCCCTAGTTTTTATAAGTAAATGTATGTATATATGTATGTATGTCCCTAAATTCATTACACATTATATTTTGGTTCATTTGTTTCTGAACAGAGAAAAATATATTTCTAACAGTAATTAAGTTAGTCTTTTATGATTCTGCTCATGGTTTTCTCGTAAATTGTTTTCTCCATTTGTTATATGACTAATTATATATATATATATATATATATATATATATATATATATATATATATATATATATATATATATATATTTTATTTTATAAATATATATATATATATATATATATATATATATATATATATATATATATATATATATATATACCGGTATATATATTATTAGGATCAGAGTTTTACATTTGCTGATGAAACTCTAACTCACGTGCACATGAGTTCCGTTAAGAAAATGAATCGAGGTTAACTTGTCGAGCAGGGTTGAAGTTAGAAGAAAGTTGTAGAATTTATTGAAAAAATTGCTAATAAAAATAAAGGGAGTTAGCGCACAAGATCATACGGGTATCTTGGTGATGCTTCCACCCCCATTACCAAAGATTGTCAATTCTAATTTGTTGAAAGGAGAACAAGACAATATCTATTATTATTTTGTGAGCCAAGAAACCGTTGCGCATTTCCATGAGCTTACGCATTAATTTTTTTGATGATAAAGAAAATGTGTATGAATCATTTTCAAATTAGTAACATTTGGAGGGCAAAGTACTTATTGCACAAGCCTACAAACACACTTAACAGAAAAAGAAAAAAAAATTGGCTTTGCTAGTTTGCTTTGAAAGCATTATTTCCTAATTGCTTCTGTGTAGAAAGCAAAGAAAAAGATTATTATTCCTTTCAAACTTTGGTTTTGTAACCTTGATGACATCGCTGTTTTCAAACTTATCTATTTGCATTTCAGAGAAAATTAATATTTTTTTTAAATACGTGACATATTTTTATTTCTTGAACATTCTGGGAACATAGATGACGAAATAAATACAAAGAACGTAAGCTCAGGTATCAATATAGTTAGTTGATTATTTCATCAGTCTTCTAATAGCTGTTCAAGTGGAGATACGTTTTCTTTGATAGGTGCTTTCAGCACAGATGGCATCAAGAGGTTGCAAATATTAGGCAGACGCATTTTGTTATGTCTGCGGTGAATTTATAAAGACACGAGCTTAAAAGCAGGGCTGCGGAGTCGTAAAATAAATTTTTCGACTCCGACTCCGACTCCGACTCCTAAACAATGGATATTTCGACTCCGACTCCGACCCGACTCCACTTATACAAAAATTTTCGACTCCGAATTCGACTCCGCCCCACTGAAACAAAAAATTTTCACCCGACTCCGACTCCGACTCCAGCAGTCAAATTCAAAATTTCGACTCTGACTCAGCTTAGTGCTTGCAAAGTTACAATAAAACATTTTTTTGTTTCAACTATTTTTTTTTTCGCTTGCTTTTGAGAATAAAAAATATACCACTTTCCAATGAATCTAGTCTCCAAATGCTATACGAATACCGTAAAGACTAGAGGTGTAGCAGATATCCGAATCCGCATAATTTTTCTCTACCCGCATTTGCATTCTCATCTGCATGAATTTTTTTGCGGATAGTGGATAGTATTCATTTATGAATTATGAGACTAAATGTTCTCTAACTTTCGTAACGCAAGAAGTTCAGACTCGTTGGAATAGTAGTTGGTACATGCTTGAGAGGATGGAGAAAGAAGTTAAAAATTTGGAATCTTATACTGAACAAACAATAAAGGTGAAAGGTTTGACAGGTGATGATAATATGCAACAGATTTTAGGTAATTGTATTATTCTCTTAAAACTTCGCTGGAAGAGGTAACTAAGACTATCTCAGAAAATTCTTGTTTGCCAGACGAGACTCCCCTTAGTTGCAACGATGAAAGCTGTGCTAAATGCTGCTATTAAAAGTAAGGGACTATCAAATGCGACAGAAACACTAATGCTGGAGATAGATAATAGATTTCAATCTGCAAATGATTACGCATCTGGGCAATAGTAACTTTTCGGATCCTATATGTACAAAAACCAACTGAACCACGTAGCCAATAAAGGGTTAAAAATCTCTATTTAGTATGCCTATGTGATGGAATGATGGTGCTAAAGCCAGAAATTTCACCAGCCAATAAAAGGAAAAGATTGCAGAAATTATACACATTTACTATCTGTTAAGAGAAATCATTGCAGAATCCATGAACGCTCTTTGCTTCCAGCAGAGATGAAGAGTCTTGTTCAGATGTGTCAAAGGACACTCTGTCATTGATCAAGATTATCAAAAGCGAAAACTCTTTGAATCGGATAAAGATCCATTGGTTTGATGGCGTGATAAATGTAAAAAGTTTCCTTCACATCTTGCAGAACTCGGTGAGGAATACTTTAGTATGCTTCAATAGTATTATGAGCATCTTTTCTTCAGCGATGCAGATCCTCTCATTTAAGAAGAAAAGAGAAGCAACTCTCCCTTGAAAGCTCAGAAGCTTTAGTTTTTTTAACATATAGTTTTATAAATTATTAATTTCAAGTATATATATATAATGTAACCTTTTTTCAAATGGGTTAGAGGCTGGGGAAAGAGATTGGTGGGGTACAAAAGGGTTGGGTCCAAGCGTCCTGCACTCTATCATAGGTGGAGAAAGAGGAGGGAGCAGAGTGAGAGAGAGAGAGGTAGTTATGATATATAAGTGGTATATATATATATATATAGCATATAAATTATATAGGTAAAGTATATATATATAGAGTATATATATATATATATATATAGTATATAAAGTATATGTTATATATATATATATGTTATATATATGTATATAACAAGTATATGTATATATATAAGTATATATATATATAAGGTATATAAGTTATATATATATATATATTACATAGTATATATATATATAGTTAGAGTATATATATATATATTTATATATATATATATATAGGAAAGAGTATATATATATTTATATATATATAAGGTTAAGGTTAAGCATATATATATATATATATATATATATATATATATATATATATTTGCTATATAAGTATAAGGTTATTATATAACAACTCCTGTAAAGGGCTGCCTTATCAGTTGGGTCCAAATACTTTTGGCCCTGAAACTCTTAACCAACTCTTTAACCCTAGAGCATTTTAGAGAACCATATCTTTTCGCAATTGTTTCCGGATGCCAGTCCTTGGTTAATAATTCAGGTAGGGTTTTCGCCCTTTCAGTGGAACTACTGGCATCTTCTTTCATTAGGCTTCAAACTCGTTCACCCAGAGGTCTCCAGAGTATCTTGCTTCTAGGCGCATAAGATTCTAACACTAGTCCAAGAGTAATACAAGCAAAAGGAAAGGACCAGGTTGCTAGCTCTGTCGCCCTATAACCATGCGAAGAGAAAATTTTCACTTGTCCTGACAGCTACGAAACTTCCAGCCTTCTTATATATATATATATTATATATATATAAGACATATATATATATATATGGTATGTATATATATTATTATATAGTTATGTTTTGCAGTAGAGAGTATATATATATATATATATATATATATATATATATATGTTATATATATATATATATATATATATATATATATATGGCTAAGACTCTAAAATCCTCATCCTCAATCCGCGGATAGTGATTTTTACTATCCGCATCCACGGATAGTCAAAATCACCATCCGCAGCATCTAGTAAGGGGACATAAAGAGATGGTGAGCAGCGCAACAATATGCATAAACAAATAATTTCAGTTTCGGAAACAAAATGTATAATTAATTATAATGCAAATTATTTTTTATTTTTATTATAAAATAGACATTTTAAAATTAACAGTTTAATACTTTTAGTTTCAATAATAATAATAATAATAATATTGTATCACAATGTAATAATAATAATAATAATAATAAATAATAATAAATAATAATAATAATAATAATAATAATAATAATAATAATAATAATAATATTACTAATAGTTCTATACCTCGACTCCGACTGAATCTGACTCCGACTCCCCCCACACAGGAACTTTCGACCTGACCTGACCTGACTCATTACGTGCACAGTAAATTTTTCGACTCGACCCACATCTCTTGAAATTGCACGACTCCACGACCCGACTCCACGACTCCGACTCCGACTCCGCAGCCCTGCTTAAAATACCCGGTGAATACATCTTCTAAAATGTGCGAGGCCAATAAGGCATATGAGTTTGGCCTGCCGGTTGCGGATCAGACAAGCAATGGGCACCTTATTTCACCCTACGAACTGCAGAAGAACTTGTGTTATTATATATATATATATATATATAAGTTATTATATATATATATATATATATATATATATATATATATATATATATATATATATATATATATATATATATATATATATATATATATATATATATATATATATTTTTTTGTTTTGTATTTGATAGTTTTACTCTTTAATTGAAAATTTAAATTTATGTAATATATTTTTTAATAACAATGAGTGAAAGATATTTAAATTTGTACATATTTTTTTCTGCGCAAGGTTGGTACGGGGAGGAAAATAGAGCACTGAAATTCGCAATCCCACGAATTTGGAGAAAGCCAACTAACCACTCCAGCAATTGCTTCGTCTGTTTGGTGGACTCGACCAAGAGTCGAGCTGGCAAAAATGTGCTTGCTATCATATATCCAGACCTTCCGTCATTCATTGCCCAAGTATCACACTCTCCTGAGCTCCCTGTATCCATTCCTCCAAAGGAAAGACAACCATCTTCAGAAGAAAGCAGCAAATCAGAAAACGATGAAGTCGTTGATCCTGAATATAAAGTAGATGAGGAGAGAAATCTATATTTTCCCAACCAAGAAGACATCAACGACTTGATCAGTGATCTTGGTCTCACAAAGTCCAATGCTGAACTTTTGACGTCGAGACTCAAACAGAGGAATTTGTTATATGAAAGTGCGAAAGTCGCAAGTCAAAGAAAACGTCACCACTCTTTTTCAACTTTTTTCACCAGCCAATATGGGCTTTGCTTTTCCCACAAAGTAACAGGTTTGTTTGAGGCATTTGGAATTGCCTGTAATCCCTGCGAGTGGAGCCTCTTCATCGATAGCTCATCGAAGAGTCAAAGCTGTGCACTTTCATAACTTAAACATGTAGTCACCTCTTCCCCTGGCTCACTGTGCAGCTCAAAGAGGAAAGCAGCAGCCTGAAACTATTGCTAAGTACCTGGAAATAAGAAGAACACAATTGGAAAGTTATCGGAGATTTTAAAATGGTGGCCTTCCTGATGAGTCTCCAAGACGGGTTTACCAAGTTTCCATGTTACCTTTGTCTCTGGGACAGCAGGGCCTCCGTAGAACACTACCAAAGGCGGGATTGACCACAGCGGACTGAGTTCAATGCAGGGAGGAATAATGTTAAATGGGAGCCTTTGTTAGACCCCCAGAAAATATTGTTTCCTCCACTACACATAAAATTAGGCCTTATGAAACAGTTTGTCACACAGTTTGTCACAGCTCTAGATAAAGAGTCTTCAGCCTTCATCTACCTGCAAGGTTTCTTCCCTAAGCTGTCTGAGGCAAGTCAAAGCTGTGGTGTCTTCTTCGTCGGACCACAAATATAAAAGATCATAGAGTGCAAGAAAATCTTAGCTAAAGCTGCTCACTAGGGATAGTAAATAGCAGTTTGGAACATCTTCGCAGGTGGTCTTACTCTTGTAACTCACACAAAGGCCGAAAACTATGAGAGCTTGTAGAGAATTTAAGTCAGAACACGGCAAAATGGGCTGAATTGTTCCTCATAGTCCTATCCTTGATATCCCATCTTGCTAAATTTAAGGAGAACATGGGGGCGTACTCAGAGTAGCATGGCGAGCGATTTCACCAGGATATTCTGGACTTTAAACGCCGCTACCAAGGCTCATATAACGAAAACATGATTGGAGACTATATTTGGGGGTTGATTCTTGAAAGCAACTTACCGTATAAGCGTGAATTCAGAAAAACTTCACTTCTAAATATTTTGAGGTCTCTGTTGTATAAACTAAAAATAAAGAAAAAAATGCTACTTTTGAGTTCTGTGTCGTTTTTTTCTACTTTGTGTAACCGAGAATGATTAAATTCACCAATTTTTTATATCGGAATTAATAAATTTGTGAAATATCATTATCCTGGTTACAAAATCAAAGTTTGGAGGAAATATATATTAGCCATTTTTCACACCTAGGTATAATAAATTTGGAAATTACACTTGTTGCCCAAAGACAAAAAATATGTTACATAGTGTTATAGGTCGCAAGGCAAAGAAAGCTGTATACGCTGTAAAGAGAATATTAAAAGAAATCGTATGACGAGGCATAAAAATGCAATGAGCGTTTCCACATATACTAACACTCATTAAGTTCAATGCTGAATCTTTCATTAGGCAAACGGTAACTACATTCTTCTTCGTATATATCAGGCGCGGTTTTACGGGGGAAGCACAGGAGGCCGGGCCTCCTCTAAAAAAAAATAAAAGCAACTAATGTAATAAAATAATTCAATTACTATTTATTACTATTAAAATAATGTTTAAAATAAAACTAATACAAGAACGCTAATTTTACATTAAGATCATTTATTCTCTTGCGAAACATTATTTTTTCATAAGGATCATTGACTGGAGGAATTTCGATTTGTGCCTCCAAGAAAGCATAATTATAATGCTTTCAAAACACTGGTTGTCATGGCAACGTAAAAGAAACCTTATTCTTATTTTGTCTATTTTGAGGATTTTTCCACAAAGCCTCCTCTCGAACACGTCATAAAATAACTCCCAAATTTGGCAACCCTTTGCAATAAATATGTGAAAGAAAATAAGGAAAAATAATTTTCAAATGTTACTTCAAAGCCTGTTGATCTAAAAGACGATAAATATATATATATATATATATATATATATATATATATATATATATATATATATATATATATATATATATATATATATATAGAGAGAGAGAGAGAGTTGATACTAAAATTTTTACTATATTGAGACCGAATTGCCGTAAGAAGCGAAGGAAAAAAGTCCCAGATTGGAGACTCATGCGGGGCAACGCTAAGTTCGAGCACGTAAAGATTTTATAAGTGTGATTAGAGGCTGTAATTTGGATCACCCTGCCAATCAGTCTAGGTTTAACTCTAACTGCAAGGTAGATAGCCATCCTCCCCCATATGATGAAACTGTATTGTCAATAACATTAAAAATGCATACGTGGTTTTGTGATATGCTGAATTATGGAAACTACGATGAATATAATTGGTTTGCAAGGTTTTTTGATCACGCACAGTGCAGGATTAAAAGGAGGTATTTCGAATTTTGGAAACCGGCGTGTAATTACCGACGGAGGTGGTATGGTGGGAGAACTATAAATGGTTAAAGAAACTTCCTCCGGTTTTAAATTATTGTAGGTTGGTGCTCGTGGGCATTGAGTTATCCTGGTCTGTTACTACTTTGCAACATTTTAATCAAGCAGGTTACATGAGCTTTCAAGGTTTATGTGCTTAAGTATTTTCAAGATTTAGCTTGAAAACATCGACCATTAAAGAGCGTGAGTACGTGATAAGCAACCTGGTTTATTTTTTGTTCAAGATTTGAAGTATGTATTTGATCTTTTTCTTTATTTTCATGTTATTTAGCTTTATGAAATTTAATTATTGATATGGAGATTGACAAGCTGTATGTTAAAAATTATATTATAAAGTCTTTAACTAATTAATAGTGGTTACAGTCAAGAAGGAAATTGTCATGTATGAATTTTAAAATTACGAAAATCTTTATTAATTATTATACCTCCGCGTTGAACAGCAGACAAAAAGAGGAAAGAGATTTCACGGTTAATATATATATATATATATATATATATATATGTAAATCTATTTATAAACCAAAGTATATAGTTATATATATATATATATATATTATGTATATATGTTATTGTTGTTGTTATATTATTTATGTATATATATATATATATGAAATATATATAGCATAGTATATATATATATATATATATATATATATATATATATATATATATATATATGTTATTATATATATATATATATACTGAAGTGCCCCATGTTTCTTCATTCACCACAGCCACTGGTATAAGGTTAAGGTTGTTATATAGTTATTATATATATATATTATGTTATTACATATATATGATATATATATAAGGTTAACGTTATTATTATATTGTTGTTATTGTTGTTACTATATATATATGTATATATTATATTATATATGATATATATATATATTATTATTATAAATATATATATATTGTTATTGCTATATATATATATATATATATATTATTATATATATATATATATATATAAATATATATATATATATATATATATATATATTTAATAAAGGTTTTGGCCAATAATTTAAGGAAAGGATATTGGTTGGCATGATCCTAACCGGGAACCCATACGAGCTTAAAAGATAAGCGGAGGAAGCGATCCGTCCATTCAGTTTTGTCTGCATTTGTTTTGTCTTTAATAGAGAGAGAGAGAGAGAGAGAGTAGTAGAGAGAGAGAGAGAGAGAGAGAGAGAAAATGGTACCATGACGTGCTTGAGTCTTCTTTTTAATTGACAAACGAGGCCTCAAAGATAAAACTTTTTAATGATTAACGAAGTTGTTTGCTCTGATACGCCTGCATATATTATATATATATAGTTAGTATTAATATTTATATATATTAGTTATATATATATATATATATATATATATATATATATATATATATATAGAGTATATATATATGGTATGTGTATATTATATATATACATATATATATACTGTATGTTGTTGGCTTTATATTTTCATATCTGGGGTCATAATTTTTCCAACTTTGTTTTAATTTGCTTTTATATATTAATTTTCAATTTAATGTTTCATAGACTTGTTTTTAGTATATAAGTATATGCATATATAGCATATATAAGTATATTATATATATAGATATATATATATATATATGGTTATGTTGTTATATATATATATTATATAAGTATATATATATAATATATAGTTTCTTTTTCTGATGTTTGTTTAGATTTTTATTATTTCACTTAATTTAGAATTTTCTTTAATGGTTTGACCAAATCTGTCTTTTGGTGTATGATTCATCATTGTCGGAATGAATTTTTTTTTTTATATATCTAAATGATATTTTGTCAAATTTAGAAAATGAGGGTAACTTTTTTTTTATGATCAGCTTTTAATTTTTTTTTTTTTTTTTTTTTTTTTTAAGATTAGCAGCTTTCTATGGTCTTTGTTCCATGAAATTCCAACAAAAAATAGTTAACACAAAAACAGCAAAAATGCCGTTTTCTTGTGGGGGATACTTCTTCCTATTCTTAAAAAAAGTTATTAAAAAAAGACTTTAAAAACTGACTTGGGTCTCTTCTCTCTCTCTCTCTCTTCTTCTATATATATATATATATATATATATTGGATATATATATATATATATATATATATATATATATATATTAATATATTATATATATAGTTGTAACAAATATATATATATATATATATATATATATATATATATATATATATATATATATATATATATATATATTAAACGTCGTCTTTCACCTGTTTTAGTGAAATATATTTTTTTGGTCTTTAAGCACGAAGCATTTTGCATATAATCCAGAAAGACTGAGCTTAAAATGTTGCTACGTTGGAGCTCCTTTCATTCGCTTCCTCCTGATGTAAGAAGAGCGACTTATGTTTATATGACTAAGCAGAAAATTTCTCCTCTTGGAAATGACAGCTTCTGAGAATCTCTCTAAAACATTTGGCCTTGTAATAAACATTTTTGTCTTCCTCTTTGGATTTCAAATTTTTATTAAACCAATGTATATTAATGTTCTGCAATGAAGAAACTGAAGGAAACAGATATTCCTTTTGAGAACCAAATGGGGGAAAGTATTCGGATTTTATAAAGAATTGTAAACTCTTTTATAAAAGTTTAACAAGCTTCCAGACATATACTACACACCTTTCCTTACCAACTCCAAATCAAATCGATTAACTGACTGCTGTGGCGGAGTAGCATTAACAAGTATTTTTGAAAACTGCTTTAATTATTGTGCTTAGTGAACCACGGGGATGGTGAGCGCTTCAATGACGAAATGAAATCAAAATAAATCCTTTAATTAATCAATTCTGGTGTCACAAAAATAATAGCCGTAGTGAAAATTTAAATAAGCCCAATAATATATATATATATATATATATATATATATATATATGAGGTAGAGAGAGAAAGAGCAAAGTATATATGTTGTATGAAAGAGTATGAGTATATGATATTATAGTATATAAGGTTATTGCTATATATATAAGATATATATATATAAGTATATATGGTTGCTGGTGAATATATACCTGGCTAATTTATTACTTAAAAGCCAAAAATTCAATTAAAAATAAAACCCATATATATACATAGTATGGCATAGTATATGCTGCTGGGTTGTTGTTGGTTATATGGCAGGCTATATATATATACATAGTTACTATGATATGTTAAGGCTAGTTGGCTACTACATATATATAAGGAGGTGCAGTTGATATCCCAGATCCGCATATGCGGATATCCGCACAATTTTTCTCTACCATTTTTCTCTATCGGCATCCGCATGAATTTTTTTGCGGATAAAGATAAGTATCTACTTACCACAAGAAATCATATGACCAGAAATTGTCTCCCAACTTTCTGTAACGCGTAAGATGTTCACTCCCTCGTTTAAATAGTAGTTTATACATGCTCGAGAGGATATGAGAAATAAATGAAGCTGTCTGTCTACGCTTCGAAGTTCAACACAAGGTGAAAGGCTCATGATCTGATGATAATAAGATCTTTAGATAATTAGTATCTTTTTAAAAACCATTTGAAGAGATACCCAAGACTACGAATCTAGAAAATCTTTTGTTTGTCAGATGATTCTCTTAGTTGTAACGATGAAGCTGTGTTAAATAATGCTACAAAAGTATGAATTTTCTAAAGATGATGACAGAAATACCATGACGAGATGATATGATTTCAAATTGTGCAAAACTATTACAAATGTGTAATAACATCTTTTTTGGATCCTAGATCCAAAACCAAATCTTTGAACAACATGTTTTGAAGAAGAGAGGGTTAAAATTTATATAGGATGAATATGTGATGAAATGCTTCTATATAAAAGCAGAAATATCACCAGCCAAATAAAAAGGAAAAGATTGCCAGAAACAGACAATACGCATTTAAAATCTGTTAACGTTCATTGCTGAATCCATGACTGCTTTTATGGCTTAGCAGCGATGAAGTAGCCTCAGTTCAGAGGTGTCAAAAGACACTCTATCATTGATCGAAGATTGGCAAAAGCGAAAACGCTCGGAATCGAATATAGAAATCCATTGGTTTGATGGCATGATAATTGTAAAATTTCTTCCGCCATCTTGCAGAATTCGCCAGGGAATACTTAGCATGCTCTTCAACAAGTGTCTTGTGAGCGTCTTTTCAGCGGTGCAGACCTCATTTAAGAAGAAATGAGAAGCAAACTCTCCTTGAAAGGGTCAGAAGCTTTAGTTTGTGAAACATAATTTTATAATTTATTAAATTTCTCATATTACATATGTAACCTTTTTTCCAAATGGGTGGAGGCTGGGAGAGATTGGTGGGGTGCAAAAAGAGTTGGGTCCATGCCCCGGCAATTGGTAACGACAGGCACAGTTATATATGTTATGTGGTTATTATGCATATATATATGTTATATATATATATATATATATATATATATATATGTATATATATATATATATATATATATTATATATATATATATATGTATATATGCTATTATATATTTATAGAGGTAGTATGTATATATAAGGGCGCGTTAAGGTTACTATATATTAAGGCAATATATGTATGGCGTATGTTATATATAAGATTTGTATAGAGTGATATATATAGATATTGCTACTATTATATTATAGTATATATATATATATATACATATTAAGTTATACATATATATACATATATATATATATATATACATATTATTACATATATATATTATTATATATTACTCGCATACATACATATTATTATTATTGGTTATATTATTATTATTAAAGAAAGAAAGATATATTATTATTGTTATTGCTGCTGTTCTACATATTATTATAGAAATATATATATATAAAGATATTATATACTATTATTATTGTATATATTATATAATTATATTATTATGATAAGTTATTATTATTATACATACATATATTATTATTATTATTACATATTATTATATATATATATATATATATATATTATTATATATGATATATGATATATATATATATGGGCATGTATATATTATTGTTGTTATATTATTGCATATATTATTATTATTATATATACAGTATAGATATATATTGTTATATATATATTATATATACATATATATATATATATATTATTATATATTATTACATATATTAATATATTATTATTGTTACTATATATATATATATATATATATATTGAGTGATATTCTTTGGGGTTTTTCCTTTATAGGTTTGAAATAAAAACGCATCGCATGAATTTATGGTGAAAGCTTTCATTAGAAACCAAATGGAAGAATGTATGGCATTTACTTTTTAAAGATTATCTCATTTAAATGTTGGCCGCGACTACGGTCTAAATGGTCCATCCTGAAGGTCCAATCGTGGACGACGCGTTCGAGCATAGCGACCGGTATGTCGCGAATTACGCGATCAATGTTGGCATCTAAAGCGTCGATGGAGGCTGGCTTATCCCTGAAGACCAGTGACTCCACGTAACCCCAAAGAAAATAATCCAATGGTGTGATATCGCATGATCTAGGAGGCCAATTCACAGGTCCAAAACGTTGTTTTATCAGAAATTATACAATCTAAGTCTAACACACCCACTTTCAATAAAGGTAAAAAGAAACAGCTTCCATAACTGTCCGCAAGATCACTTTGAATAAAAAGGACAAATTCTAATAAAATGGACAAATTCTAACAACCAGTTTAATACCAAATCTGTCAGTCTATCTAATATTAAGCCATAATAATGTATTCCTGTTTTGATTTTATTAGGACATACTGTGTACTTTTATGTATACTATTTTTCCAATTAGAACACTACATATTATGAGTTGTAATATTTGTATTCATAACTAGCTGTTTCATGAGGTGTGAAGCTCAGAACAAACAGTAGCTTCCGAAGTAATTATTTCACTACAGTGCGATTTGAAAGTCTAACAAACAATGTTGTTTGTTCATTCTTTCACTTCAAAATACACTGAAATGTTTAAGTTCCAGGGAAAGAATACTTATTATTTTGATTTATTTATTATAACCGAACTCCAGAATTAAACGAGATGATTAGTAAAATAAATAGCAATTGCTGTAATGTTTTTCTGTTCGTTATGGCTTATCGGAACCATAATATCACATTGATTTGATATCTAACTCCGGACAGAGTTCGATAGCTATTAAACGAAATGTTTGCGAGCATAACTTAATAGAAAAAAATCTTATTTTATTTTAACATCTTAATCCATATACGAAGTTTGGACACTAACCCCGGAAACTCTCTCTCTCTCTCTCTCTCTCTCTCTCTCTCTCTCTCTCTCTCTCTCTCTCTCTCTCTCTCTCTCTCTCTCTCTCTCTCTCTCTCTCTCTCTCTCTCTCTCTCTCTCTCTCTCTCTCTCTCTCTCTCTCTCTCTCTCTCTCTCTCTCTCTCTCTCTCTCTCTCAAAACCCATTCAAAACTTCTACTACTCCAGCTCTCTCCCCCCTCCCCCTCCAGGGGGGGGGGGGGCTCCTCTCCGGATAGTTACCTGCTATACACACATATGCTAAAGAAGAGCAAAGACATAGTTGTTACATAAGGTCATTGGTTATTATTATTGGTTATTAGTTACAAGATATATATATATATATTACATATATATATTATTATATATATATATTCTTATACAGTGAGATACGCCAACTAGTTAAGTTGCTGTCTCATAATGTGCCACAGACCGGAGCTATTTTTGCCTTATCTTCATTTCTTTTTATTCCCCCCCCACCCCGAGTATCCTCCATTCTTACTGTTTCTGTTTGAGGTTTCACGAAACCTAAATAATATTTCGGGATGCGCAATGCAGCTGATTCTACATTCCTTTTTCATCTTATTTCTAAATTCTTCTCTCTCACATCTATAACAACACTGCTGGCCTCACATAGCAGTTACCGAATATTTTCCTTACAGTTTTATTGATACCTTTATATATATATATATATATATATATATATGGTTATTATATGATAGATATATATATATTATTACATATATTATATATATATATATGTGTATATATTAAGTATATATGTATATTTATATAAAGGTTATTATTGGTTATTATTATTATTATACTGTATCGTATATATATATATATATATATATTATACATATTATTGGTTATAATTTTTATATTTTTTATATATATATATATATATATATATATATATATATATATATATATATATATATATATATATATCAGGGGAATGCTGACGAAAATGTTTGAGCATGTGTAAAGTTATAATATCTCTATACCTAAACACAATAGTCACTATATATATATATATATATATATATATATATATATATATATATATATATAATTTATTATTATTATATATATATGCAATATTTTTTATATATATATATATATATATATAATTGATGTATTTGAAATACAAAGCTTACTTGCAAAAATCTAATAGAGTAGTGAATTATTTGTACCGATTCTTCACTTGAAGATAAACTCTGCACTCCTGTTCTTCTGAAGAAACATTTTTGCTTTCACTTTTTTATTTGTGGTCACTATCATAAGATGACTTCCACTTAGGCATTTAAAAAAGAGCTACCCAAACACATGAAAATTGCACAAAACGTTAAGGTGTTCACGCCAACGCACATCTATTTAGAGTTAGACACTAAGCACGAAACAAGAAACGGATTCAAAACAAGCTTATTTCTCACTTTTTATGATGTTTTTCATCTTTTTTTTCCCCCTCATTTTAAAATTTAATTATAATATTTGCATTATTTTCTAATTAATCAATATCTTATTTTTATGTAAATTTCGACACTTAATTACTTACTGTATATTGAATGAAATATTTCTTTTAATAATGTTTAAATTTGTGAAATTTGGCCATGAAATAGCCAAATAAAATTTATTTAGCAAATAAAAATCATAAATCTTTCTAATTTTTTTTTTTTTTAATTAAGAATAACAAGAAAATTGAACGAATATTAAGAGAAAGACTCCGAAAAATCGTTTTAGCTCTCGCTCAAAATATTTGCTTGCTGTTAAGTTTCCGAAAGCTTTCATAGTGTATTCTCCGTGAGTAATTTCATGCTCACGCACCAGTTTACCATGTTAAACCTTTCAGAAAGACAGGCGCTCGAGTTACCGCAAGCATCGTATTGACTAGCGTAATTTTTATTTACGTTGGTTGCTCGAGAAAGCAAATTAAATATAATTTGAATTTATTGCAAATAGAAACGTTAGAAGAAGAATAATTATCGACATCTATATTCTCGAATCACAGTATACTGACAATCAAAATTTGATTTTTTTTTTATTTTTCACTTCTATTATGCGCCGAGTATAAGAAAGAAATAACATTCGCCTCGATATATATATATATATATATATATATATATATATATATATATATATATATATATTAAAGAAGAAGAATATATATATATATATATATATATATATATATATATATATATATATATATATATATATATATATATATATATATATATATATATATAATGTGTCTGTAAGTAAAATTTCAAGATCTCCAAATTTTTTTCCACCCTATATATATATGATATATATATATAGATATATATGTAGTGTATATATTATTATTATATATATATATATATATATATATATATATATATATGTTAAGGTATATATGTGTGTGTGTGTGTGTCTCTCTGTGTGTGTGTGTGTGTCCTCGTTTGTAGTAAAGTGTGTGTGTGTGTGTGTGTGTGTGTGTGTGTACAGTGTGTGTGTACCTGCGCAGATAGAGACTGATTTGGCTAATTTAAGAATGAAAGGTAAAACTTATTAAATTTTGGCGTAAATAGCGCTAATGCTTGATTTGAAGGTTTACAACAATGCTGTTTGGCAAAGACACTAAAATTTAAAAGGGCAAAATTGATATTTTACCACTTCTTCTTCTACGCATTAACTCAACACATGTTTTTCGGCCTCTCTTCACCATTGTGCTGGCGCACGCGAAAGCGTTTCACGATAAATGCAAACCCATAACACCACCTGAATTGATGGAACGAAGTAATTTG
>JABUQX010128296.1:0-10000 GCA_015478945.1 Trachelipus rathkii
GCCACTTCGTCCATTACCAACCATTCAGTTGATGACGTTTCCCATGTATATATATAGCATATATACACTCCCTAAAAAACTTATTTTGAAATCAATAAAATTAATTAAGGTAAAACATAGCGAGTTTTTTGGAACTTGCTGTGACCATTTTGCCGCTGTCAAAAGTTTCCGCTGCATGCATAAACTGTAATATATAGTAGGCGTTTTATGTAATCTTAGTATCCCCGGTCGGTGCGAGCAAATATAGAAAATCCCCAGACAGGAGGCTTCACCCCTGTCTAAGTTAGTAATCATAAATTATGTTCCATAAGTAAACATTTCTCTGGATTCTTCATGGCATATTCCGCCCTTCTCTGTACTAGAGAGTTGAAATCGCAATAAGAACCAAAGTAAGTTATTACATTGGAGACTGTCATTCTATTGAGACACCTTTGTGTTTTTCACAAGAAGACTATTCCCTACCAATTAATAATTTTGTTGGTAAACAGTTACTATAATTTTTAATAAATAATAATTGATTATTATTATTATTATTATTATTATTATATATATTATTATTATTATATTGTAGCTAGTATACTGCTTTCTATTATATTATTATATTATTATTATTATCTATTATTATTATATATCTATTATTATTTATTAATTATTATTATTATTATTATTGCCTTTCGTATACATAGTTAATAGAAAGTCTTAGAGTATACTTTCATTGCTAACGTATTCACCAACAAGTAAATTGTTGCTTATTATTGTTTCATTATACTTTCGGAAATTGACAGTAGTTTTTTTCATCCTGTGTCCACTACTCCGAACAACTAATATATTTTTCCAACTTCGAAACAAATTATACTACAGCTTGCTCCGCATTAACGTTAGTTACACATATTCGGGAAATTCAGAAACATTTACTACGTACAATAAAAAATTGATAATCTCAAACATCGAAGCGACTTACTTTTTTAAAAATAAAAACTCAGTAAATTTTCAATAAGAACACATTAATAAAATAAATTTTCGATTTAAATTTAATAAACATACAAAACTTTTTAAAGCATCAAAATCATACATAAAATAAAACTCGCGTTCTTTTAGAGCGTTGTACTCTTTTAACTATAGCAGCTATATTTACAGAGAATCTGCTTCATTCCCTTGTATTATATAATATAGTAATTTCCTTTTCTGTTCCACACGAGACCCACCGGGTCTATAGTACTATATATACAAATTTACTTATTCCACATTATTCAGTTGCAAAGCCCTATTTCTCAAACTTAATCGAGCGAAAGTGCGCTACCGCGCCACGCAGATTTGTTTGGAAGCAGGAAGAAATGTGGATTTGGTGATCTGATCTTCATTAGCCCAGCTACCTGGGCCGACTGCGGTCACTAATTCCCCCACATTTTTAAGTGCGGCGCACCCAACGGCTACTTTTAACTCACCCACACCATTTAGAAACATATTAATTTTGCGCCACGATTTAAAGTGGCGCCCAAACGTACTTTAACTCACGCCCCATTTTAGAAACAATTTAATGTGCGCCACAATCCTTTAAGTGGCGCCCAAACGCTGCTTTAATTTAACCACGCCCCCCATTGTAGAAACATTAATTTGCCACCACATTTTAAGTGGCGCCCAACGCTTGTGTTGCCTAAGTACCTGGCACACGAACATTTATTTTGACGCCACATTTTAAGTGGACGCCCAACGCTCACTTTAAGCTCACGCCCCATTTAGAAACATTTAATTTGCGCCACATTTTAAGTTGGGCGCCCAACGTGCTTTAAATTCACGCCCCCATTTCAAAAACATTTAATTTGCGCCACATTTTATGTAGCGCCCATCGTGTTCAAACCACCTCTTCATTATTTAAAATTAGATAATTTTTTTTGAATCACCTCATGTGATATTAAAAGCTTCAGCCTAAATATTATTTTTTTATTGTTTGACCTCGTGTCACTTAATATGGTTCTATGCTCCTTCAATATCCTCACTCTCTGTCATGCGGCATTGATTTTGATTTTTTATTTTTGCCACAGACTGGTGGGACTTAAGTTTGTGTCTCAGTTTTTCTCACATTCCATAATTCAATTAGAATTTATAAACTAAAAACAAATAGCCATTACGGTTATTTACTTTCAAGTTATGAAGAACAATATTCTATAAATTACCATCCGGATCGCTCCAAATATATATATCCATATTATATATTATTATATATATTAAATAATAAAACTTCTTTGTTTATAAATATATTGCAAATAAAATATTTTCATTCAATTTGAAAGTCTTTGGACTTCATTATTTCCTTTTCTTTTTGATGGTGTTGCCAAAATACCTTCTTCCATTTAATTTCTAAGTACTCATTAATTATAATTAAATCGTGTTTGTGTAATATAAACACATTTACTTAATGTTAATTATTCCAGGTAGCTTTTAAATATTTCTAATAACATTAATTATTCATAAAAATTTATTATATGATAACCTATAATACTATTTTCGTTCCAAACCTACACAGGACTTTAATTACACACGCAGTGCCATTACCGCAATATATATACACATATTTTCTTCTTATAACACCAGATAACTTTTGGATCAAAATGTATTTTGCAATATTTCTAAAATCAGCAGACCATTTCTTATTTTAAAAATTACTATGTAGAAATTTTCTGGTAATTTAATACCGTTCTAAATCTGAAAACCGGCCTTCATCGCGCGTTCAACATTTTTGATTGAACAATATAAATTACATCTTAAATTTTTATTGTTAATAAGTTTGAATACTCCTTTTAATATTTTTTTGTGCTCTCAAGACACATTCTTTTTTGTATTAAAGTACTCTGTCTACAATCATTTCTTGACAATCTATATAGGTCCGTACTTAGAATTACAAACAACATTCTTAACAGGGCGTAGCATAAATTTAAAATATTTTAATATCTTGTATAGTGTCCTTAAGACACATTTTTTCCCGCTCTTTTATAAATATTTTTACAATATCTGATTAAAATATGCGCGCACCTACCCCCATGTCCTGAATTGTCAATAGTGATCCTCATAAACTCATATAACGGAAACATTTTAAAAAATCGGCCGCAAGATTGTTACGTTCTCATGTTCACAAAGACAGTTAACGAAACTAATACCCAATTAATGGTTGCCAATAACCCCGATATTCCCAAATTGAATTCTCTTATAAAAAGGTTAGAAAGTTTTTAGACATTAAATTAACAAGCGAACATTCACATGATATTACATACGCAACATCTTCCTTGAACGAAAGGAAAATCTCTTTTGATCTCGACCATCGGTAAACATTACGTACGAATAGACCACTGACTTCTATATTCTGATTCCATCAGCCCGCCAGTTGAACATAAAATTAACAGATACCTTTACTAAACCACACCTTTCGCGACCAGCTTCGCAGTCCTTACACACCGATTTGCTCGGCTACCCCTAGAGAGCCGGAAGCATTTAAACGCCCCAAAAAAATATACCTACTTTTTAGTGGCAATATTTCATAGATTATTGCCTCTCTTTATCTGACATCATTACAGATCAAAACATATGTACGGAGTCAGAATTACTCTGATCCTTAGTAAACTTTGATTGTATGTGGCTGGATTGCCGTTCAAGGCACAGGCAAAACAGATGTATCTGGCCTATGCCTATCATCAGGGTGATAACTATAAACAGTGAATTCGAGGTCCCTTCTTAAGAAGCGGGATTTCGATTAGCCCGCAAAGGTCAAGGAAGACCCATTAATATTAAACATTAACTCACAACTTAAACCCCACCATAAGTTAATGAATATCTGATCTAGGTAATGCTTTTTTAAAGGCCGATGTACATTTGCTATGCTTCGAATCTATTTTAATGTACATATGAGGGTCTATGGATCCTTTCTACAATGATACAACTTACTGGTCACTACTAGCTTGGCGTGTTTTACTGTGCTCAAATAATGGTCCTATCACTAATTAAAGTAATACAGGTGTATTAAATATATGGGATACATGTACTATGGTAAAGATATATTTGACCCTTGATGATTATTCCTTTTTGGAATAGTGAGTTATACTAAACTCAATAGTGACCCTATCAGTATTTAGTAATAGGCATCAGGTATCACAACATACTATAATACCAAACTAAAGTGACATATATAGTACATAAAATCCTCCCTATAAAAATAACTGAGCATATCATTCACACTTCCCAATATTAAATAAATTGGACCAGGGACCAAGGCGGTACCCAAACCCACAACTCAATCATACATATATTATATAATATACAAATGTAAACTCATCACTACTCATCAACTGGATCCATAAATAAACATAAACTCAATAAACTATCAACCTTATAACTCAATAATATAAACCCTAACTCATTTACATTAAACATACTTTTAATATAGGATTTAATTCATATATATACCCCCCCCCTAACATCAAAATTAAACCCCCATTATATATATAAGTCAAAATAACTCAATCAACAATAACTTATCTTGCCGGCATCACACCCATAAACTAATATATAACTTTAATAATTAAACCAAAACTTTTTCCCAAATAGGCAAAAATAATTTCTTATGTAAATAAATGTCTGTATTTTCATATGTTAATCAAGTCAAGTCATCTTCTAACTCACTAGCCAAATACTGTATATCTTTATAAATTACTCACTCATCTCAGGATATATATACGTAATCAATAAAGTTAACATATTACATTTCAGGTGTATGATTGTGACACGTGGAAGGTGTGTATATATCATGAAGGATATTGTACTGATACATCCAAAAGTCAACAACACACTAAAATAATGGCGTAAGCTGTATTATACCATACTATGTACTCCAGTTCCCAAGATCACAATATCAAATTATACGTGCCTCATTAGTCTCACTACTAATACCCCTAATTTATAAAAACCAGATTATGTACGAATACTGTAACCCCACATACCGCTTCTCATAACTCACTATTAACCTCCCACTACTTGTATGGAGCTCAGAAAGCGCTCTGCGTTGGGGCTATAGCATGCATACATTACCGGTGTGGGAACCCAAAAATAAAATAAAAGGAGACGACCCAACCTCATCCTTTTGGTTCGTATATAGTAATGGACTATTATTACGACATAAGAGTGGAATATTCTCAACTCTCGTAATAATATAAATAAATCAAGTGGCTTAAAAATATTTATAAACTTCGTATCTCACTCATATCCATCATAGTGTAACACACTCCCATTAAATAAATACTGGTTACTAATAATATTATAAACAAATTAAAAGATTTTGAGCTCAGCTTCTTCTTACAGTTATCTATAGAAATGTAGGTCGATCACTTAATAACATCTAGATTAATCTCATAATAGGAAGGGTGACTCCCCAATCTAGTAACTAATTATCATTAATATTAGATCGTCCTTCCCAACTCGGTATTACTAGGTACAATTTAACTCGTGCGGTACTTTAGTATAATAACTCCTACAACAATCAATTTAATAGACTCTACTCATTTACTCAAACACATTATCGTTTATATTATAACTTACTATATCTTCCTATTTCTTGACATCTTTAAAATCTTTGTAGCTTCATTCCATCATTATTCCAACTCGAATCTTTCGATGTAATTCATTTTTTCTATTGCTAACAGTGATCTTTACCAGTTATTAATCTTGTGTTTTAGCTAAACCTGCATGTCCATAAACTCTCATGTGAATTCTAAATTACCTCCTAAACTTCCGTCCGCATCCCCCGTTTTATCTCCTAAACTAACTATATTCTTAGAGAGATATAAATTATTCACACTCATGAGATATATATACTATATCAATTCCTTAATTAAACAAACCATAGATTACATTCAGAAGAGTGCTCAGAAATCTGATATTGTATTATTGGGTAGGAGGCAAATCTGTATGCAAATTACTCTTTGCTTACTGGTTGACTCTCATCTATTCTTCAATAGATTCACTATGTATCTTCTTTTATTTAAGTCGTGCAAGAACGGTCCACTGACCCCTATAGTTAGCTTTTAGACCCTTATTATTTTACCAATTCATATTTAAAAATAAATATTAATCTCATTCATTCCTTTTCTCCCTATATAATATTTGAGGATTGAGGAGGAAGAACCATTAGTTTTAAGGGAAAATCCTCCCCTCTCTATAACTGAGGCATGAGTCTTCCTCTTTTGTAAATTTAATATTCCTCCTCTTATTCTATCTGAAGAAGATGCCGAGGGAGGAGAAGTTGTAAATAATGCGCATCAACTTTATAATATGATAGATCTCAAAAGAGGAATATTTAGATTTAAGTATAATAGAGTAATTAAAGCGTTTGTATTGCCTCGGACGAGGCTTGTGAATTTGTTTCCCCCATTAAAAGTTACATAATAAAAATTAATAATGTAAGAATTTTTACTAGTTATGCTCATTTTGAAATATTTGGAGTGTTGTAAAATCACCTTCCTGTAAAAAAATTTAATATTTTATATATTTACCCCCTTCTAATAATAGTATACAAAATAAATATATAATTGAACATTTAGTCTTCTCTCTCTTTATTTACTTGTGAGAACTCTCACACCATTGAAAATATTAATCTCAAAAATATTTTATCTGCTTCAGCTGATAAGCTTATATTTAGTATTACACTGATTACTGTCAATCAATCCAAAAATTTCGAAGACAAACTATATAAATATATAACTCCTCAGTTCTTGAAGGTATACACCCTCCCCCTCTTACACCTTAAACTGTGATCACAGTTAGGAAGGAACAGGTATAACTATCAATCCCAAACTCCCATTCAGACGATCCATCAGTCGATTTTTATCTAGTCAGCTTTACTCTCTCCACATATTGTGAATAATTACATGATACTCATAGTATATATATACAATGTGAGCCATATAGGCAGTACATACTCTTAAGCTGAAAAAAAACTACTCACCTTGATTATCAATATTTTTAATAGAAACATTTGTGACGCTATTATAATGGGAAATATATGTTTACTATATAAGTGTCTATATTAGCCATGGTGACGTACATATATCATCCCCACCCTTTACCCAGATAATTATTCCTTTGTCGAAAACGTACGAGCTTTATAGTGTGACTACAAAATAACGGTGCTATCAGGACTTGAACTATATATACGAAATTTAATTATAATAAATCTTACCTACCTATATACAACTCGATGTCTGAATAAATGGAACAGCTGTTCTCCTTGACTTCAGTCGAGTGAGAAATAAAAACCTTACCACCCTCTCTACATAACTCTCCTCAGACATAAGAATTATCAAATATACTTTACCTTTCATCATGGGCTTAGTTGAGCGTCTAAAAATATTTCTAGCTATCATAATATAACCATCAGCTCCCCAGTCAGCACCCCAAGAATTTTGAGACGAGACCCATAACTCTCTATCCTATCCAATTTAATAATATCCCAGTATTTTATAAATTATATCTTTTAACATCCTAAGTATATATGGCCCTACTCTACCTGATAACATGAATATCTGGGTAAAAATTACTTAATTATATAAATATTAGTAATTAAAACAAAGTATTAAAAGTTTCCTCAGACTAAATTTGAATAATATAATAAGCTTTCTTAGGGATTTCGCTTATAGGCAGATAAAGGATCCTGAGAGATTCCATACTGCGCGTTTCTTTAATTGAGGTCAGAGACCCTCCTCCGAGTACCCCCAATCGCCTATTAAGTTAAAAAATCAGATATATTATGAGTTCAAATCACCACTTACTCATTTGGAGCCAAACTGTAGTAATTACAATATACATTGATTTTATTCTAGGCAGCTATATAGCCCTCAACTATATATCTCAAATAACTCAATTAGGTTAATATATATAGTAGCTCTCAGGATTAGCGAAGGATGTACGATATCATTCGCAATTGAAATTATCTAGAATTTATGAATATTAAATACCTATATTTCAGTCAAATTTTTGACCATCATCAGTGATACTAGATGTAGAATTTAACAAACTCTAAATAATAATAATAATAAATAGAAAAGCCGTAAGAACAAATCACTTAATAACAACGCTTTGATTAATTTATGCACCTCCGCCAACATCATAATTAATCACAGAACGAAAACGAAATTTATTGTAAATATAATAATAATAATTAATTAATAATAATAATAAATTTATAAATAATAGCATAAAAATAAAAATAAAAAATAAAAAACAAAAAGAAATAAATAAGAATATATAATAATATAATAATAATAATAATAATAATAATAATTATAATAATAATAATAATAAAAAATAAAAATAAAAATAATAATAAAATAATAATAATAATAATAATAATAATAATCGAACTAATAAAATCATAATATAATAATACTATCGGCAAAATTTAAAAATGAATCACGAATATCCTTTAAATAAGAATATTAATAATAATAAAGTTTAATTAATATTGTCTATATATAATAATTAAAAAAAAAGGAAGCGTTTCTGTCTTAAAAATATCGCTGTCAGAATTTGCTATAATAACTGTTTCTTAAAGTTTTAATACTACTAATAATAATAATACAAAGTTTAAGCAATTTGAGAATATGCATTGAATAATAATAATAATAATAATAATAATAATAATAATAATAATAATAATAATAATAATAATAATAATAATAATAATAATAATAATAATAAAAAATAATAATAATAATAATAATAATAATAATAATAATAATAATAATAATACCTATATATTATTTAAGAGAGAGAGAGAGAGAGAGAGAGAGAGAGAGAGAGAGAGAGAGAGAGAGAGAGAGAGAGAGAGAGAGAGAGAGAGAGAGAGAGACAGAGACAGAGACAGAGACAGAGACAGAGACAGAGACAGAGACAGAGACAGAGACAGAGACAGAGACAGAGAGAAAGAGAGAAAGAATCACTAATGATGAGTTTAATAATAAGAAAATAGTAAAATGTTAATAAAAATAATAATAATATAGGAATAATAATAATAATCATATAATAATAATAATAATTTTTAATGAAACTGTTCATATATATTTTTCAGTAATCGTGCTTTAATTAATAAGGATTGACCTGGTAATAATAATAATAATAATAAAATTCAATTTCAAAAAAAATTTAAGATAGTTCTTATAAGAAATATTTACGATTAAACTGAATACTAACAATTAATATTAATAATATATATATAATAATATATATATATATATATATATATATATATATATATTATATATATATATATATATAATATATATATATATATAATATATATTATATATATATATATATTAATAATAATAATTTCTCTAAAAAGAAATATCTGTTATTTTGTAGTAATATTTGAATGATAACATTGATGATAATATTTAACGAAGTTATAGGAATTTCGATTCAAATAATAAGACATTTTAATGACGACACTGTTAATATGGATCCGTTCATTATGTTTTATGTAATTTGATTTTTCACATATTGTTAGTACAGGGTGCTATGATTCTGAAAATCTTTATTTCATATTATAATGTAGGTACATATCTAAAGTAATGTTTTACACAGTTTTGAAAATCATATCAGATAGGTGCCAACCCCCACTGTCCATACACTGAATAAGCCGATTTCTGGCGTTTTTCATAACCATTACCAGCATAGCAGCGGATATGTTGGCAATATTGGCTCTGATGTTGGCCCTCAGGTCTGGTAGGGTCCTCGGACGGTTGACATAAATGCGGGATTTCAGAAAACCCCAAATAAAGAAGTCGCAAGGGGCCAAATCGGGAGAGCGGGCTGGGCACTCCAAATCGCCCCGTAATGAAATGAGGCGCTCCGGCAAGTGGTCTCTCAAAACAGTCATCGATGCCCTCGAAGTGTGAGCCGTTGCTCCGTCCTGTTGAAACCAAATGTCCCCTAAGTCCATTTCATCGAGACGTGGGAA
>JABUQX010128296.1:20000-22246 GCA_015478945.1 Trachelipus rathkii
TGGTACAGAGGGAGGGGGCGGTAAAGGCTGGGCTTTCTTTTCGAACCTTTGTCATATTCTTTTCTGCTTTTCATTCTTCTGATGCTTGTTACGCAGCCATCTTCCACGCAGTTTTGGTGAGAAAATGGTAGATGAAAGATATATAATTACAGAGTACGGAGGAGATAACGGGAGGTTTTTGATATTATATAACGTCTAAGCTATATATATATTATACTCGATCAGATATATATATATTATATATATACGTATAAGTATATATATATATATATAATTATATATAGTACACTATAATAATAGTATATAATACGAAGAGGTATATATATATACACGGGCTAATAGGTTAGGAGGTCGGCCATTATCAGCGTGGATTTGACGTGGCTACATGCAGAACATGTGAATGGTAATGTTAATTATGCCCTACAGTGATTCACGAAAGGAAAGAGAGAGATACTACTAGCTTTTATATATTGTATATAGAAGGATGACGACTCTTTTACAATATTAATAGGTTTGAGCGCTGAGAGTAGATACGTTAAATATAGAGAAGACACACGTAAAAGACTTGCACAGAGTATGTATATATTATATGGAGCTGAGAGGAGACAAAAAAGCAAAAAAAACAAAAATTTTGGCCTTACATGAGATTTTTTTTAAAAAAACGTGCTCTGTAATTCTAATGAAAACGAACACGTTTTTTTTTAATCCCAACCCCGCGCGAGAGGTAATAATTATATATATAATATATAAGGGGACCGAGCACAGGGCATTGAGGAGAGCTATAGAGAGCAAAGATTATATAATTAATGACACCTAAGTCATAATATCTACATGATCAGTATATATAGGTAGTTTAATACTTATATACTCAAATACGTTGTTAGGGTTTATGTATATATATTAAGTTTATAGTAATCCTTGGTCGAGGTGGACGTTCGCAATCTTTAGCTCCGCAATTCGCAGTTGCGGATCACGCAAAATAAATGAGGAATTGCGTATGCGAGTAAAGTTTGAAAGAATGTTGTGAAGTATTTGCCAGTATACAAGGTCGGAATGCTAACAATACTATACGATACCGGCGCGAGAGAGAGCGACCACACAAATTGTGGAGTTTCAGTGGTAAGGCGATTTAAATATCCACAAATTTTTCCAGGACAGTGGGCCATCGCTGATTGTAGCGTCTGACAGCAACACACGCGCGCGCGCATATATAATCTTTTTTTATTCTTTTTTGTGAGGTATAAGATTGCTTGGGTGTCATAGAGAGAGCGAGGTTGAGAACAGGTTTTCTTTAATTTCTGATGTAAAAATTTATCAATATTATAATGATATTGAGTTTTACCTAATTAATCGATCGTTCTCAAATATCGATAATATTTAGTTGTCGATTGTCTATAAAAGTTATAAATCGAATATTGACCATTTATTCGTAGCACCACTTTTTCTTAATAGCAGACGTATACTCACCGTAGGTGTCGGCAACATGCCTGGTTTATGCAAGTTTTACTGCCCTGACGACTGTTGCTCTGATATTTTATATTTATCAGCTGGAGAAGGCAGAGTGTATAAACCACTTGAAGAATTAAAATATTGTGGTTCCTCATATAGAAAATTCCGACAACGCGTGAGAAATACGTGCGTATCTAGGTACTACTCGCATCGGACAAATAACACAATGCTTAAAACACGTTAAAATAAGCTGGAATTACTATTAAGTAATTACAATACTTAAACGTGAGAATAAATTGTGGGTGGCGGTGACAAGCAATCTCCAATATCTGACACATATGTGGCGGGTGTAAGTTCACGTGATAATCGCAATATAATATCATATGTTTTTTAACGCATATATTTTTAATATTTATATAAATATATTATTATATTATTTTAATATTAACATATTTTTACCATACATATTATGAAAGCGTGCTCAGCCACCAAATTTCAAGATTAAATTGTATATGTAGCAGTCAACATCAAATGATGAATTAAAATAATATAACATTGGTTCCCAACATCGAAAGTCCTACAACAAGTATATTATAATATATATATATATATATTATATATAGTAATATATATTATACTATATAATATATATATATAATTTATTATATATATATATATATATATATATATATATTTATGCAGAGGTGGGCAACTTCGACATCTTTGTACCGATAGATCGCTCCGAGGCGGAAGCTAACCAGAATAGGTGAGGGACTAAGCGAGGTACAGGAGACGTA
>JABUQX010128297.1:2500-16780 GCA_015478945.1 Trachelipus rathkii
AAGGTTTTCACATCAATAAAGCTAACATAGCATCAACTGAACTAAGAAAATAATGTACAACAACAAACCTAACACACCTTAAGCAGGAATAAACGGTCAACGTTAACAAAGTTTCGCACTTAACAACAGTAAAGTAACTAACATAACATCCAAAAACGTAACTTATTCACACTTTGTCAAGCATATCTCTAACATAACAATGTTAATTTTACATTAACATGGTAATATTTAACAAAAATTTACCATAACCTTGTGTAATTATCATACAGACCAACGAAAGTATGCTAACGTAACAAAGTTTTCACATTAATAAAACCACCGTAACATGGCCGGAACTAAGAATATAATATATTACGACAAGCCTGACACATCTTAAGCAAGAATAAACTGGTAACATTAACAAAGGTCCAAACTTATCAACAGTAAAAGTAACTAACAAGACTCACAAAAACATAATCCATTCGTACTTTATCAAACATATCTCCAACACGACAATGTTAATTTTACATTAACATAGTAATATTTAACAAAAAATTTAGCATAACCTAACCTAACCAGCATAATACCTAATGGGTAAAGACAAACAAAGTAAAGTTTTTATTCTCTGTAAAGCTAAACTATGAACATAACATACTTAACACACACAACGGCTGCACGAATAAACAGCCAGCCCCAACATCTTAAACAACAAAGCGTACATAAGGGGGCAGTAAAACAAGTTTTCAGGTGTATAACATATAATTTCCAATAAAAAGAACATTAAATAAATAAATACATTCAAACATATAAGTTTTTATTTTAAATATATTAATCCATCTAATCAGGGGGGACATAGGATTCTGTGAAAAATTTGAGCAAGTTCTATATGTTTCTCCAGAGATTCAACACCATCCGATAGGATGTAAGCATAAATACAACTTGCGGCACTAAACCATTTTTCTCACGCCAGAGAGAAGTAAACGTATCCTGGCTGATAGTTATTAAGGCATTTCTGTATACTGCATTATACGGGAAACCACATGTTTTGGTGTAAATATCGTAGATTACACCATGAGCTATATGAATTAAGTCCTCGAGTATGTCAACATCTTTAAGATGAGACTTTAAGTCGTTTTTCATATCAAACAAAGCTGTTATATTTTCAGATGACTGAACAGTGAAACCTATACACGTACGCATGAATGTGACAGCATCATTGGGTTTCCAATAGTTGCGTACATCAATACTTTTAACATTATCAGATGCGGTGAAAGCAACATCTATTCTATTATAGCCTCTCAAGCTGTCACCTCTGATTTCAGCAGGAGGCGATGTCTCAGATGACACATACTCAGTCTTCACCCAAGCTTCAACGCTGTCGATAATCTTGAGGAATTCTTCAACCGACATGATTAAAGGTCTATTACTTGCACCTCCAATTGGAATACAAGTAATATATTGCTTTCCATTCGTTTTACGAAAAAATGTAATTGACACATCATTGGGTATTACGAAGGTCCTCGTAAAGAGGACATTCGTAGGAGCAGAATGAGAGGTCATCATACCAACACAACGAAAAATGTCTTACTGACGAAATTCGTATATATGCTAACGTAACAACGTTTTTACATTAATAAAGCTAACATAACATAACCTGAACTAAGAATATAATGTACAACGACAAACCTAACACACCATACGTACGAATAAACTACTAACATTAACAAACTTCCGCACTTAACAACAGTAAAGTACCTAACACTTCGTACAAAACGTAGCCTATTCACACTTTTTCAAGCATATCTCTAACATATCAATGTTAATTTTACATTAACATCGTAACATTTAACAAAAGTTTAGCATAAACCTGTCTAATCATCATACTGACAAAGAATATAATGCTGACGTAACAAATGTTTTACATCAACTTCGTAACATTTAACAAAAAATTCATCATAACCTCGTCTAAATATCATAATCCCCAGCGAATAATTGCAAACATAACAAAGTTTTAACCAAACATAACAAAAATAACAAAATTTTTATCCTGACATAACATAAAAATAAGTTCTTTGAATAAAATATCACAGTAAAGCGTAATAGTTTACTGATTTTAAAGCAGTAAATCAGTAAATCAGTAAATCAAACTACCCATCTCTGCAGGCCCCTACCCATCCCACCCGGCAGTGATCTATTGAACTATTGATTCAAGTCATATTTCGAGTATCATTTTGGATAAACATAACATAAAAATAAGTTCTTTATATACTGACCTACGAATATATGCTTAACCAACAAAGTTTTAGCATCAATAAAGCTAACATATCATAACCGCAACTAGGAATATAATGTACAAATGCAAACCTAACATACCTCGCGTATGAATAATCAGCTAAGATCCTGAAAATGCCCTACTTTTCAAAGGTAAAGTGGCTAACAGGTCATACAATACTCGATATGTTCCCACTTTTCGCGCATATCAGCAACAGGTAAAGCCATATTATCTAACAAAATCCCTTAACAAAGTGACCAATCTATCAAAGATACCACCATCTTGAACTATGAATTGACACTACCTTCATCAAAGTGTCACTCGTTTTCGAGTATAACATCATTTGACCTATGAATAAACGTAGACATTAGCAAAATTCTGGGGCAAACCTAACATTACTCAACAAAAACTTAACCTAGGCTCACGTTTCTAACACATCATCGTCAGTTAACACAGTAATATCTTACAAAAACTCATCATTTCTCTAACAAATCAGTGTTATTTCCACATTGTCATAGTAATATTTAACATAACGTACCTAACTTACGAATAAACAGTTTTCATTAACCAAGAGTATCTAAAGCAACACATTACATTCCGAGAGAAAACCCAGGGGATGTGGTCCCAGCGAAAGGGTGCGTAATCCTGCGAGTGGGATCACTCTGGAAGGGGGTGTAGCGGGCTTTACCGAAGGAGGGGTAAGGCCTCAGCCCTTCGGGCTGAGGCCCAAAGCCCGCTTACACCTAACATTTCACATTAATGTGAAAACTTTGTTACGTTAACATATATTGATTGATCTTTGTATAAAGAACTTGATTTTATGTTATGTTTATCCAAAATGATACTCGAAATGTGACTTGAATCAATAGATCAATAGATCAATAGATCAAGGATGGACAGGAGGGTGGCCGGATGGTGGTTGGATGGTGGGTTGATTTACTGATTTACTGATTTAGGGTATGTAAAACATGACAATTTTAGTAAAAAAATATGACCTGAATCAATAGATCAATAGATCAATAGATCACAACTGGACAGGAGGGTGGTCGGATGGTGGTTGGATGGTGGTTTGATTTACTGATTTACTGATTTAGGGTATGTAAAATTCATAGTTCAAGATGGTGGTATCTTTGATAGATTGGTCACTTTGTTAAGGGATTTTGTTAGATAATATGGCTTTTACCTGTTGCTGATATGAGCGAAAAGTGGGAACATATCGAGTATTGTATGACCTGTTAGCCACTTTACCTTTGAAAAGTAGGGAATTTTCAGGATCTTAGCTGATTATTCATACGCGAGGTATGTTAGGTTTGCATTTGTACATTATATTCCTAGTTGCGATTATGATATGTTAGCTTTGTTGATGCTAAAACTTTGTTGGTTAATCATATATTCGTAGGTCTGTATATAAAGAACTTATTTTTATGTTATGTTTATCCAAAATGATACTCGAAATATGACTTGAATCAATAGTTCAATAGATCACTGCCGGGTGGGATGGGTAGGGGCCTGCAGAGATGGGTAGTTTGATTTACTGATTTACTGATTTACTGCTTTAAAATCAGTAAACTATTACGCTTTACTGTGATATTTTATTCAAAGAACTTATTTTTATGCTATGTCAGGATAAAAATTTTGTTATTTTTTGTTATGTTTGGTTAAAACTTTGTTTTGTTTGCAATTATTCTATGGGGATTATGATATTTAGACGAGGTTATGATGAATTTTTTGTTAAATGTTACGAAGTTGATGTAAAACATTTGTTACGTCAGCATTATATTCTTTGTCAGTATGATGATTAGACAGGTTTATGCTAAACTTTTGTTAAATGTTACGATGTTAATGTAAAATTAACATTGATATGTTAGAGATATGCTTGAAAAAGTGTGAATAGGCTACGTTTTGTACGAAGTGTTAGGTACTTTACTGTTGTTAAGTGCGGAAGTTTGTTAATGTTAGTAGTTTATTCGTACGTATGGTGTGTTAGGTTTGTCGTTGTACATTATATTCTTAGTTCAGGTTATGTTATGTTAGCTTTATTAATGTAAAACGTTGTTACGTTAGCATATATTCTTTGGTTAGTATATAAAGAACTTATTTTTGTACTATGTTATTGTTGTTGTTGTTGTTGTCTAACGAGAATATATACCCTTTTGAACTGATATGGCTCGTTCGTACGTCGTATTCTTGTTTACTTTCTTCTGATTGGTTGAAAGAAAGAATCTCATTACCTTTTAGATCTGTTTATACATACGAATTTCGTCAGTAAGACATTTTTCGTTGTGTTGGTATGATGACCTCTCATTCTGCTCCTACGAATGTCCTCTTTACGAGGACCTTCGTAATACCCAACGATGTGTCAATTACATTTTTTCGTAAAACGAATGGAAAGCAATATATTACCTGTATTCCAATTGGAGGTGCAAGTAATAGACCTTTAATCATGTCGGTTGAAGAATTCCTCAAGATTATCGAAAGCGTTGAAGCTTGGGTGAAGACTGAGTATGTGTCATCTGAGACATCGCCTCCTGCTGAAATCAGAGGTGACAGCTTGAGAGGCTATAATAGAATAGATGTTGCTTTCACTGCATCTGATAATGTTAAAAGTATTGATGTACGCAACTATTGGAAACCCAATGATGCTGTCACATTCATGCGTACGTGTATAGGTTTCACTGTTCAGACATCTGCAAATATAACAGCTTTGTTTGATATGAAAAACGACTTAAAGTCTCATCTTAAAGATGTTGACATACTCGAGGACTTAATTCATATAGCTCATGGTGTAATCTACGATATTTACACTGAAACATGTGGTTTCCCGTATAATGCAGTATACAGAAATGCCTTAATAACTATCAGCCAGGATACGTTTACTTCTCTCTGGCGTGAGCGAGTGAGTGCTGTTGAACCGAAATATGCAGAAAAATGGTTTAGTGCCGCAGGTTGTATTTATGCTTACATCCTATCGGATGGTGTTGAATCTCTGGAGAAACATATAGAACTTGCTCAAATTTTTCACAGAATCCTATGTCCCCCCTGATTAGATGGATTAATATATTTAAAATAAAACTTATATGTTTGAATGTATTTATTTATTTAATGTTCTTTTTATTGGAAATTATATGTTATACACCTGAAAACTTGTTTTACTGTCCCCTTATGTACGCTTTGTTGTTTAAGATGTTAGTGCTGGCTGTTTATTCGTGCAGCCGTTGTGTGTTAAGTATGTTATGTTCATAGTTTAGCTTTACAGAGAATAAAAAACTTAACTTTGTTTGTCTTTACCCATTAGGTATTATGCTGGTTAGGTTAGGTTATGCTAAATTTTTTGTTAAATATTACTATGTTAATGTAAAATTAACATTGTCGTGTTGGAGATATGTTTGATAAAGTACGAATGGATTATGTTTTTGTGAGTCTTGTTAGTTACTTTTACTGTTGATAAGTTTGAACCTTTGTTAATGTTAGCAGTTTATTCTTGCTTAAGATGTGTCAGGCTTGTCGTAATATATTATATTCTTAGTTCCGGCCATGTTACGGTGGTTTTATTAATGTGAAAACTTTGTTACGTTAGCATACTTTCGCTGGTCTGTATGATAATTACACAAGGTTATGGTAAATTTTTGTTAAATATTACCATGTTAATGTAAAATTAACATTGTTATGTTAGAGACATGCTTGACCAAGTGTGAATAAGTTACGTTTTTGGATGTTATGTTAGTTACTTTACTGTTGTTAAGTGCGAAACTTTGTTAACGTTGACCGTTTATTCCTGCTTAAGGTGTGTTAGGTTTGTTGTTGTACATTATTTTCTTAGTTCAGTTGATGCTATGTTAGCTTTATTGATGCGAAAACCTTATTATGTTAGAGTATACTCATTGGTCTGTATGATAATTACACACGGTTATGGTAAATTTTTGTTAAATATTACAGTCTTAATGTAAAATAACAGCGATATGTTAGAAAAGTGTAAGTAGGTTACGTCTTTGTATGCTATATTAGTTACTTTACTGTTGTTATGTGTGGAACTTTGATAACGTTAACAGCTTATTCCTGTTTAAGATGTGCTAAGTTTGTCTTTGTGGGTTATATTCATAGTTTAGATGATGCTAAGTAAGTTTTATTAATGTGAAAACTTTGTTACGTCAACATATATTGATTGATGTTTGTATAAAGAACTTGATTTTATGTTATGTTTATCCAAAATGATACTCGAAATGTGACTTGAATCAATAGATCAATAGATCAATAGATCAAGGATGGACAGGAGGGTGGTCGGATGGTGGTTGGATGGTGGTTTGATTTACTGATTTACTGATTTAGGGTATGTAAAACATGACAATTTTAGTAAAAATATGACCTGAATCAATAGATCAATAGATCAATAGATCACAACTGGACAGGAGGGTGGCGGGATGGTGGTTGGATGGTGGTTTGATTTACTGATTTACTGATTTAGGGTATGTAAAAACGTAAATTTGTAAGTTATAAACATAAAAAGTGTAAGAAATTTTATTTATTTATTTATTTATTTATTTTTTTTTCTTGATGGTTCTGAAACCATTATTTTCGAAATCTACAGATCCAATAACATATATAAAGACATCAACATTGTTGTTATACGAATGTTTATTAACTTGGCACCGCAGTGGCTCCAGCACCGGTGCCGGAGCCAACTCCTCAGATTCCAATACTAACTCTTTCTAGAAACTCAACTCTGAATCCTCTCACCAAATTTCAGTCTATTACGAGCACTTCGATTTTTTAATGGGGGTGGGGTTTCGGGGGACCCCTGTGGGACGTAATCTTCGTATACAACGAGGTTACTCCTCATCATCTAACCCCTTCCAAATTTTAGCACGATACGATAACTCTAACCCATGTAGATATATCTGAGCCGGAGCCGGAGCCGGAGCCGGAGCCTAAAAATCATTTCACCTATATTATATACAGGGAGTTAGAGTCGGAGTCGGCAGGGGATAGAATTGGTGTTGCCTTTGCTGGTGGAATAGGAGCCGGAGCGATGCGATGCGATGCGGTGCGGATCGGTTCGGTGCGGTGCGGTGCGGTGCTGCGCGGGGCGGTGCGGTGCGGTGCGGTGCTGCACGAGACGCGAAGGGTTTAAAAACAACTCAGAAGTGATAATAATATGTAAGGGTGTGTGGATGTGTGCGCGCGCTCGCGCACTGACGTAATCTCGTCTGCGACGAGATTACGTCATCACGCTCGAACCTAACGCTATTTAGGCCTAATCTTGCTCTCTCAGATCACGCAACAAAGGCGTAAGCGCAATATCCGTATCGACCCTCGGGGGCGACCCCCCTCTATATACATCCCACCGACTTGAAATTTACACTGTTTCGTCCTTAACCCATACATAGATTATATTCCAAGTTTTAGACCTATATCTCTTATACTTTTTGAGAAAAAGCTGTAGGCGGCCCGACGTGGTATCACTACTATATATATATATATATATATATATATATATATATATATATATATATATATATAACATACATATATATAAAAAGTACATATATATATATATATATATATATATATATATATATATATATATATATATATATATATATATATATATATATATATATATATATATATATATATATATATATATATATATATACAGTATATATATATATATATATATATATATCGAATATATATAGATATATATATATATATATATATATATATATATATAGATATATAAAATATATATATATATATATATATATATATATATATATATATATACAAGACCGTAGACAGGGTGGTTTCAAGGGTTCAACACCCCCCCCCGAAATTTTAAAAACGATTAAAATTTTTATTGCATAATTATAATTTTAATTTTAATAATAATAATAATAATAATAATAATAATAATAATAATAATAATAATAATAATAATAATAATAATAATAAAAAACGTCCTCCCCCAGGAAGGTCATACGACCTGTCAGTGGGACCCATCGAGAAAGGTCCTTGGGTATCACGGGCCTAACGACTATTCCGCTGGCTGGCCAGGCCTATCGCGGATGCCGGGAAGCTTTCCCATTAGTAGCAAGGCACACTACCAATGTACTCATTAACGTCTAAAGCCTAGTCCACACTGGTAGACATGTTGCGCGATTTGTTTATAGACTGTCTAGAGACGGTCTCGAGACACGGTCTATAGACCGTCTAGAGACACCGTTCTTTGTCACGTCTAGCGTCCACACTTACGATAGAATTTCTAGTCCCATCTTCACGCAGTCCACCAGGGAGGACATTGTTTTGTGTGGAATGAGTTCCTGCTTTGTGCTAATTACAGGTGAAAGAACGCGAAAACGTAAAAGTTGGTGGACGCGCGAAGTGCTCTCAGAAGGATCTAGGTTCGGTAATGCATTATTAAAAAAATTAAGACTGGAAGACGCCATGGGTTTTCGGAATTTTACCCGGCTGACGCTTACTGATTTTGAAGATTTGCTTCTGATGGTTGGAGGGATAATAATGAAGCAAAATATACAATTTAGAGAAACCATCCCAGCTTCTCTTCGACTGGCAGTCACACTGCGTTTCCTAGCAAGTGGAGACTCGTTCACGAGTCTGATGTACACCTTCAAAGTATATAAGCAGGCAATATCGAAAATGGTACCAGAGGTTTGCGAAGCGATTATCTCATCATTAAAACAATATGTAAAGGTATGTATAAAATTTATAAAATTTTTTAATTTCCAAATTAATTACCAATTTTTAATTACAAAATTATTATTCTTATGAATTTACTATACATATATTATATATATATATATCATAGTATTTATAATATAATATTATATAATTAGTATATATATATATATATATAGTATATATATAATATATTATATATATCATATATTATAATTATATTATTATTACTATATATATATATATATATATATATATATATTATATATATATATTTATATATATATATATAAGTATATATATTATATATATATATTTATATCATTATATATACTATATATATATATATACATATATATATTATATCTATATTATATATATATATATTTATATATAATATATATAATATATATTATTATATATTATATATATATTATATAATATATATATATATATATTTATATATATTATATATATATATAATATTATATATAATATATATATTTATATATATATATTTAGAAGCAAAGCAAAAGTGAATCTTACCAATGCACACAATGATTACACTGACTTCGAAACACTTTTAACTACACCCATATATATATATATCGGACTAATAAGATACAGAAATGCAATGGTGCTATTCTGAATAATTAGGAGTCAATGTCAAGAGTATCAAGAATCATCAGTAGAATTGGCAGGACTGTATCATGATGTACATGAAAAACTTGTCCAATGTGCTTCAGAAATGAGATTTTATATAAATTGTTAAAATTTGAAATGCTTTTGATAATTATTTTAAACCTAACAGAAATTAGCCAAAATTAGCCAAAAAAAACGAGTGGCTAAAAATATTTTTTCCTTTTAGCAGGCAACTTATGAAATTAGCCAAAATGGCTAGAATTAACCACATCTGATAACCTTGCCGTGTCTCGCCTCTAGACTGCCGAGTGACGTCCACACTGTCAAAATGTTGCGCAACATGTCTAACGTTGCATGAAGTCTCCCATTCCGATCGGGAGACTTTAGACCTGCGATTTTTGGTCTCGAAACACGCCCGTAGACGGGATTGGTCTATAGACATGTCTACGTAGACAACCTGAGACAAGTCTCAGAGACCAAAATCGCGCAACATGTCTACTAGTGTGGACTAGGCTTAAGTGAGACGAAGCTAGAGTTTATACAGAATAGCTCACGTTCTCTCGCTCCACCCAGTCTCGAACACAGGCCCTCTCGCTTGCCAAGCGAGTGTTCTACCACTGAGCTAGGAGCGCTCGATAATAATAATAATAATAATAATAATAATAATAATAATAATAATAATAATAATAATAATAATAATAATAATAATAATAATAATAATAATAATAATAATAATAATAATAATAATAATAATAATAATAATAATAATAATAATATAATAATGTTTCATTGAATATAATCAGCTTTAAATTTAAGGCGTTTTTGATTTGGCAAGAATTCTTTCAAACGGAAGAAATTCTTCACTTTCCCATTTGATTTGTCAAATTTCTTCCAAACGGAAGACAATTTTCTAGCGAAATTGGGGATTTTTCTTCCATCCGCAAGGTTGCTCTTTTTCGGTCTTATCATTCTTGACTTTTTATTCTTCAGTTTGTGACGTCACGTGAAATCGTAAAAAAAAATGTTTTTTTTTTTAATGTTTTCAAGTTTTCGACCACTATTTTATCTTCGAAATATATTAATTATGTTATTCTCCCAAAGAACTGGGTGCATATATATTTACAACAAATTAACAAATTGACCGAAATTTTATTTTATTCGTTGTTGTGACTTCACCTCCCTATACTTCAAAACATGTTTGTTTACTATCTATATATTATATATACTCTATATATATATAGATATATATATATATATATATATATTATATATATATATTTATATATATATATATATATCAGGTTGGGTTCAAGTACATTTTTTCAAGACAAGTACAAGTACAGTACTCTAAGAATTGTTCAGTCAGTACAAGTAACAGTACTCTAGAATTTGTTCAAGTAACAAGTACAAGTACAAGTACATGTACTCCAAGTACAAGTACAAGTACAAGTATTTTATGAAAACTTGCATACTATATATATATATTATATATATTATATATAAGTATATATATATATCATAATATATATATATATATATATATATATATAATATATTATTATATATTTATATTATTTATATATATTAATATATATATTATATCATCATCATCATCACTCATCTTCTCCTTATCTCTCCAAGACTGGAGGCAAGGTGCGTAACATATACCGGAAACATAAAAATAGTAGAAGATGAAGCAAGTTGAAACAAAGAAAGCCAGCCTTACCGCCCCCTTTATACCAATTAGTAAGAACTCGTCGCAGGTCAGAAAAATTCCACCCTAAGCTTCACGGGACCGCGATAGACCCTCAACTATGACCTGTCGTCAATGTGGGGTTCATTCTTTGGCCCAGGTGGCTACAACCATACTCTCACAAAAACCCCCATTCCTCTGTTATAGCACTTTTCTTCTCTCGCGCTGCCAAACTCACATTTCTCTCTTCAGGCATTCTTTTCTGACTCATTCCACTTTTTCCTTCTCTCTCATCCGGTCGATTCCCAACACACTTACCTCTATACATCCGTTTAACCGAACGTCTGTCATCCATCCTTTCCACATGACCAACCATCTCAACGTACTTTCATTTATTCTCTCATTTACACCCAATCTCCACACCAACACCACTCTCTCATAGGTTCATTCCTAGAGAATCTTTTCATTTCTTTTTCACCCTAACACCCACTAAGATTGTCCATCTGACACATTTAATTTAGATCTATACCTCTTATTCCAGACATACGTCACACTACTATAACTTTACCGGTAAACAACATACCTCATGTAAGGACTAGGCACTCAACACTTAGTCCCTTACATTCACAACGATTTTAACTGCACCAGCCAACTTAGTGCCATTCACAATTTCCTACTACACTCTGCATCATCCGTTCCTTTTCATTCAACATATATCCTAATATTTAAATTCAGACACTTGTTCCAGCTGCTCCCATCTAACATAAACTTCACACTGAGGTCTGTCCCTCAATCACACCATAACCTTACTTTCATCTACGTTTACTTTCAACCCCTTCTTTTACAACACCTACCAAATCTCTCTACTAGCTCCTCTCAAACTCTCTTCAGATTCGCCACAACAAAACAAAATCAATCCTCATATAATAGGTAGGATCTCCACTTCTTCCAATCTCTCCATCATTCTCAAACACTATCCACCCTCAAATCCTAATCGAACAGTTATTACCTCATCCATAATAAGAGAGCGCATTTCTTTGGTGATCTCTCTCAAGCTTTCTTCACTCCGCTATTAATATTAAAATACTCACCTTTCGACTCTATTATTCTACACACCGCTTCAACTATCCGTCATACATTTTTGATTCTATCAGAAGCTACCACGCAACACATAATCACTAACACATGCATAGATTCCTATTATCCTATTTACGCCTGTTGCAAATCATAAACCTAAATACAATTTATTCTTTTCCCTCATTTTCTCAATCATTTGGTTTCCAATGTCAGATTTTGATCACACATCCTCTACCACTTCTAAACGCATCTTGTTCCTCTGCAAACGATTTAGGAACTCCTAGCCGATGAAGTCTATCGACCAAAATACCAACATATATCTTCCCTACAACACTCAATACTAATTCCCTATAATACTTACAGTTACCTTTTCCCCTTACCTTTAATAAGGTAACTTCATATTTGACCATCATCCAATCCCTCTATACGCTTTGTTATTCAACTTCCAAATCCAATGAATCCCCATCTCGCATATGATATATAATATATGATATATTATATATATATATATATTTATATATATATATTATTTTATATATAATATAATAATGTATATAGGCCTATATATATGGTTTTGTGAGGTGAATCTGAAGAGGTTTGAGAGGATTGGTAGAAAATTTGGAGGGTTTGTAAAAGGATGGGTTTGAAAGTAAACGTGATAAGAGTAAGGTTATGGTTGTGAAGTGAGGACAGTCCTCGGTGTGAAGTTATGGCTAATGGTAGCAGTGGAAACAAGTGACTGAGTTTTATTATTAGGATATATAATTTTGGACGAAAAGGGAACGGAGATGCCGAGTGTAGTAGGTAAGTTGTGAATTGCAGAAAGGTGGCTGGTGCAATTAATCCGTTTGGTGGATGCAAGAGACTAAGTCTTGAGTGCGCTAGTGTCCTGCGTGATGGTAAGTTGTTACCTGTGTTAATGTATAGTAATTAGACTATGGTCTGGAATAAGAGGTATAGATTAAAGTACATGTGTTTCAGATGGACAATCTTAGGGGCGTGTTAGGTTGGAGAAGATTGGATAAAATGAAGAACTGAACGTATTTACAGGTTGTCATGGTATGAAAACAGGGATAAACTGAGAGAATGAATGAAAGTACTTTTAGATGGTTTGGTCATGTGGAAAGAATGGATGATGTCGGTTGGTTAACGGATGTATAGTGGTGATGTGTTTTGGGAATCGACTGGCGGGCAGACCGACAAAAAGTGGATTGAGTCAGCAAGAATGTCTGGAGGAGTGAAAAGTGAGTTTGGCAGGGGCGAGAAAAAGTGGCATAATAGCGATAAATGGAAGGGTTTTGTGAGGGTGTAATGTTGTGGCCCACCTTGTGGCCAAGGGAGAACCCCACATTGGCGCGATGCCAAGTGAAGTCCGTCGCGGTCCCCGTGTTGCTCTATGGTGATTTTCTGGTACGGCGAGTTCCCAATAATAGGTATAAAAAGGGAGGTAAGGCTGGGCTTTCTTTCGACGTGTGTCATATTCTTCTACTACTTTCTGTTTTCTGGTCATGTTACGCACCTTACCCAGTCTTCTTGGGGGAAAAAAGGTGGTTTGATGATGATGAATGATATATATATATATATAATATATATATATAGTAATATATATATATATATATATATATTATATACTATATATATATATATATATAGTATATTATATATATAAATAATGACATACTTTACATTCATAATGGAAATTTATTTAGAATACATTTATAAAAAAATAATAATATCAATTCGTAGGAAAATGATAAAAAGAAAATAAAATATGGCAAGTTAAAAATGCAAAAAGTACTTGCAAGTACCAAGCGCACAAGTACAAAGTACAAAAGGCTTCAAGTCAAGTACACAGTACACAGTAGCGTGGTTTTTAGAAACTGGAAGTACAAGTATAAGGTAAAAGTAATCCAAAAAATGT